>CABHPR010126276.1:0-28774 GCA_902168415.1 Peromyscus melanophrys | reverse complement strand
ACACCTGGAGCACACTGCACACCTGGAGCACACTGCACACCTGGAGCGCACTGCACACCTGGAGTGCACTGCACACCTGTAGGCATGTTTACAAGTTAAAGAGCATCCTTTCTCGGTGGCTCAGTTTGTCAACTCCTTTTCCAAGTGGCATGGTTTGCCTGAGTTTCTTCATGGGAGTCAAGCACACTGAATCCTGCCAGTTTCAGGGATTTCTTGAAGCTATTTCGAGGTGTGTATTTCCTGCCTCAATCAGCCCCCCTCTAAGATGAATCCAGGAAACTGGTACACGACAGCACATTCTTCAGGCTTCGCTGTTTTGTCTTCATTATGAAGTATCTGAGGTTGCACAAGTACAAAGTTTTAATTAAAATTTTCCTACATTGTCACATTTTCAGAATTTTCCTCAGAATACACTCTTCATATTTTCTAAGATTTGAACATTACCTAAAGGCCTTGACAATTTTCTCACGTTTACCATGACTCTCTAGCATGGAGCCCGAGTGTCGCTAAGGCCAGAGCTTGGATAAGGCATGTACCACACTGTTTCCTATGGAAACTTTCCTCCCCAGTTTGAATTTTCAGAGGTTTTCTTAGATCTGAGAGACAGCAAAGACCTTTCCTCATACATTACATTTGTAAGCTTTCTCTTCTGTATGAATTCTTCAATATGTTCTCAGGGAGATTTTGTAAATAAAAGATTTCTTGCATTGACTATGTTTGTAAGGTTTCTCTCCTGTATGAATTCTCTGATGTCTTCTAAGAGACAAGGCATTGATACAGGATTTGTCACATTCACAACATTGGTTAGGTTTCCCTTGTGTATGTATTCTCTGATGTCTTCTAAGATTAAAGCTACAGGTAAAAGGCTTCTCACATACACTACATTTGTAAAGTTTCTCTCCTTTATGAACTCTGATGAGTTCTAAGATTGCATTTCTCACAGAGATTTCCTTATAAGTGACTATACATCCCTGAAATGGCAGTGGGGTTGGGTGCAAAAGTGAGTTTAAGGGTTACTTGGGAAGTATAGAGGAGAGGGAAAAGACTCAATATTTAGGATGTTGTGACTAAGTTTGAAAAGCCCCATCTGATCACCAAGTACAAATGGAATTGGGGATATACGTAGTAATAAAAATATCTGACTTTAACAACAAATCTGTCAAGAAAGAACAAGATTTACCTCAGGGAATCCACTGAGAATGAGTCTCAGGGTCTCCCACATGCCAGACCGGTGCTGTGCTGCCGACCTAAACCCTCAGCCCTGGAACTCTCAACTCTTAAGCAAGAGGAAGCAGACGGTTCCAGGAAGGTAATAGGGAGGGAGTGGCTAAAAGCTTGAAATGCCCCAGAAGAGAGGAGAGTGGAAAATTGAAATAAGAAGTGATTCACAGATGTGCCCCCAGCTGAGGGCTTCAGTAAGTTTCCAGGCTGCTAGAGCAAGTTCATGACAGCTCACAAGAGCCCATGCTAAATTTTCAAAAGAATTACAAGTTGGTTGGTTCCAGGTTGGTGCCAACCCACAAAGCACCCCCCCACTCCAGAAAACAAAACCTGGATTATCCAATATTTCTTGGGTATACCACTGGATGAATACTAGAAACAAAATGCTCTCTGCGTTTACTTGTCAGGTAGGAATCATTCTAGCTGGGGTTCTAGAATTTCTTCTAATTAGACAGGTCGAAGGAGGCTAAGCTTGAGTAAGCGGTGGGTATGGACATGGAAGAACTAGTGGCAAAGGTAAGGTTAATTGCACAATGACCCTGGGTCGTGTGAAGTCACAGGACAGGAGGAACAGACATACTTACAGTTCAAGGGAACACTTCAAGTGCAAGAGTATGCCAGTACTAGGTGGCCCAAGGGGAAGGTCTAGAGGTGGGAAGAGGCTTGGATTCAGGGCATAGGTGTGCAAGGAGTGGGAAGAAGGATAGCCGATCACTCTAAGGGAAGGTGATCTTTTCCATTCAACCTGTGTTTGTAGTTGGGACCCTACATCTTTCATCAGGTAACTTTGACTACTGACTTTGGAAGTCAATGGTTATATTTCTTTGCTTGCTTGTTTGTTTCCTTGGGGCAAAAGTATGGCTCTAAGTCACATGCAAACCAAGTTACAAATAATTTTTAAGTTTATTTTTTTCTTTTTGGTTTTTCAAGGCAGGGTTTCTCTGTGTAACAGAGGCTTGGCTTTCCTGGTACTCGCGTTGTAGAGCAGCCTGACCTCAAACTCAGAGATCAGTCTGTCTCTGCATCCCAAGTGCTGGGATTAAAGGCACGCACCACCATGCCCAGCTTAAAAGTTATTTTTTAAAACTAGTTTAATTTTTTCAGTAAACAATTAAGAAGAAATAAGAAACATGAAATTGATGCAAACGTAGCATTGTTGGAATGAGTATTTTGGCTTTCCTGGTTATGGAGTCTGGAGGAATTGACACTGAATTTAAATCCCTGTCCCAGTTCTTCTTGCCTTTCCTCCCTTTTTTTTTTTTTTTTTTTATTTGGTTTTTTGAGACAGGGTTTCTCTGTGTAGCTTTGCGCCTTTTCCTGGAACTCACTTGGTAGCCCAGGCTGGCCTCGAACTCACAGAGATCCGCCTGCCTCTGCCTCCCGAGTGCTGGGATTAAAGGCATGCGCCACCAACGCCCGGCGTTTCCTCCCGTTTTCAATAGCTCAGATTCAGGCTGCTGTATTGGCTTATTCCACTCCATTTCCATCCTGACTCCATCTGCTCAGAGAAGATGATGAAGCTGGGGTCATGACGTCATCTTGACTGCTGTTCCTAATCCTAGTTAAAGAACCAAGTCACAGAGACAGGAGGGAACGATTTGTGAGTGGGTTTTCTGAGCCAGGATTTTGTCATATTCATCTTTATCCCCTCACTCATCTGTTTATTCATTCAATAAATATTTATAATGAGCACACTATTTTTCTGGGCAAAATGCCATAGGCTAGGAATGATGGGGTAAACATGCAGAGCTTTTAGCAAAATGAGAGAGCCGTGTATTAAGCGTGGACACAAACAAATACAAAAGGCGGTGAGCACTCTGAAGGCAAGACGATAAGCTAAACGAAGCAGTAAGCAGAGAGTGGGGCGGAGGAGGCTGACTGAATTTCTGAGGTGTGGGAGGGCTTTTCTGGGAGAGTTCTGAGAACCAAGGGATGTTCAGGGGTTTCCAAACAGAGTGTGAAGTGACCGGCATTCCAGACAGAAGGAGCATTCGCTGAGAAGGACCCCAGGCAGGAAAGCTTCATCATCTTGGGAAGAAAAAAAAGAAAGAAGGCCGAGGAAGGAAAATGGACGGAGAGGAAGAGGATTAACAAGTAGATTCTGTTAAAAGCATTTGGATTTTATTCCGGGTACAGTGATAAATCAGTGGAGGTTTAATGTCAGACAATGACGTCACAACCTAAACTGTGTGTTTAAAAGTTTACTCTGATTATATGCAGAAGGAGTAGAAAGGGTGACTGAAATTGCGGAGTACTTTTGAAGCTCACTTGGTTATGTGAAAGATAACAGTGGCACTGTGGTGGTGTGAATGAGGATGGCCCCATAGGCTCATAGATTTGAACACTTGGTCCCCAGTTGGTGGAACTGTTTGGGAAGGGTTAGGGGGTGTGGCCTTGCTGGAGGAGGCATGTCACAAGGGGTGGGCTTTGAGGTTTCAAAAACTCAAGGTGTGCATTCCCAGTTAGCTCTCACGCTTTCTCCACCTTGTGTTTATGGATCGGGATGTAAACCCTCAGATACTGCTCCAGCGCCATGCCTGGCTGCCTGCCTGCTGCCTTGCTCCACATCATGATGGTCATGAACTCTAACCTTCTGAAACTGTAAGCCCCTACTAAATACTCCCTTCTATAAGTTGTCTTGGTCATGGTGTCTCCACAGCAATAGAACAGTAACTAAGACAGGCACAATCTAGACTTTTCCCTGAGACAGGAGAGACCGCCAATATTTAGTTTAGGGTTCCCAGAGAAATCCTACTGGTACCTCACACCCATTCATTATGTTGTAGTAGACCTTAGATAAAACAGTAAGATCGGAAAAATTAATTACAGGCACAAGAACTAGAAATTAAAGGGCAAAACTGTCCTTATTTGCATATGACATACACAGAGACCCCCAAAGAACCTTCAGAAAAGTTAGAAATGATGTGTTGAGTGTGGTCTAAATAAAATATTCAATCTTAATTTAATCTTAAGCTGAACAGAGGAAAAAGCAAGCTCAAAATAAAGATGCCTAGAGAGTGGAGGCATTCGGTGGGAAAGAGAGAGAGAGAGAGAGAGAGAGAGAGAGAGAGAGAGAGAGAGAGAGAACTCAGGTATGATGGAGGGTGTCTATAGGCCAAGCTACTTGGAAGACTGAAACAGGAGGATTACTTTAGCCAAGTAGCAGTAAGTCCAGAAAAAATGGAGTGGGTCCCGGGCAGCGGTGACGCACACCTTTAATCCCAGCACTCAGGAGGCAGAGCCAGGTGGATCTCTGTGAGTTCGAGACCAGCCTGGTCTACAGAGCGAGATCCAGGACAGACACCAAAACTACACAGAGAAACCCTGTCTCAAAAAAAACCAAAAAACCAAAAAAACCCAAAAAACAAAAACAAATAAACAAACAAAAAACCGGAGGGGGCACGAGGAGAAAGTAGGGGGGAGAAGAAGGAGGAAGAGGTGTGGGAAGACAAAGAAGAAAAATAGGGAGAAGAGAAAAGAAAGAGTCCAGGCCCCTGAGCAGAGGGAGAGATGCTGTGGCACAGGCATGTGTGACCGCCACAGTGCTGCCCTGCTGTCCCCACCCTGTGTGTCTGGGAAGGGTAAGGAAGTCCATGACTGGCTGCTGGGCCCCTGGAAAGCACATTTGAAATGACTTAAAGTGATGGTAGGGGTTGGGAGAAGGAAAGCCTGTGCTCAGGGCTAGGATAGCAGATGAGTGCTGTGGAGAGAAGGAGCAGAAGTCTTACAAAACAGAGAGGAAATACATGCTGCTGGTGACACTGGAGAAGAGGAAAGACGTTTAGGTAGGAGAGGAATTTAGAAGACACGGTATCCCTAAGAGACATCTAGAACTTCATTACGGCAGGAAATCAGAAGTTCTTTAAGTGGTGACAGCAAAAGCAGGAGAGAGTTGGCTAACTCCGGGTTCTGTTCTGGAGAGCACCTGGTCAAGCAGCTGTGCATAGTAGAGTTTTAGTGTTTGTTGACTGACTTAGTGAACTAGCCAATTAATGGTGACACAGTAGATGAGCCCTGTGTCTCTGAGCTCCTAAACTTCCCCCATTTGCATGTTATCAGAAAACAGGCTATTCAGAGCAGCTCTGCTCAGCTTATTCTATTTGTAAACTCCCATGAAGTTTAAGACACCATAAAGCCCCAGATCTCAGTCTGAGAAGTACTGCTCTTCTTGGAATTTTTTGTTCCCCATGTGGTAGGTGGAAATGAGATACAATAAAAAAGGAAAAGTTTCCTTAACATTATCCTATTACTCCAATAATCATATTTGTCTTTTGATATCACAAAATAGGCAATTTATAGGGCAAAGGTTATTTCTCACAGCTCTGGATCCTGGAAAGTCCAGTGTTAGGACCCTTGTGTCTTGCTGCATCACAACACTGCGGCTGGGCCATGGGTAGAGAGCAACGGTGTGTCGGCTGGGGGCTCTGTTCTTCTTCTGATGAAGCCACTAAATCCATCCTGAGGGCCCCATCCTGGTGACCTCATCTAACCCCAACCACCTGGCAATGGCTCCACTCAGCAATATCTCCAAATACCATCAACATAAGAAATTACAGATTAAATTTCCAGCATAAAGAATCTGGCAGGACACGGAAAACAGTTTGATTCTGATGTTTGCGCCAAACTGGCAGTGTTTTAAGTATCTTGCTTTTATATCTAGGTTACTTTTCTCCTGCTGTGATAATATCATGACCAAGGCAGCTTATAAAAGGAAGAGCTTATTTGGGCCTATGGCTCCAGAGGGCTAGAGTCTATGAGGGTCACGTTAAGGTGTGGTGACTGGAGCAGCAGCTGAGAGCTCACATCTTGGGCTGAAAGCAGGAAGCAGAGAGAACTCACTAGGGATGGTGTGAGGCTTTAAAACTTCAAAGCCCACCCCCAGTGGCCTGTGTCTTCCAACAAGTCTACACCTCTTAAACCTACCCAAACCGCACCTACAGCTGGGGACCTCTGGTAAGTCATCTGTGACACGGTGACTTGGAGTCCTTGGGTAAATGCCCATGAGTGGGATAGCTGGGTCATATGGTAAGTCTCTTTTCAGCTTTTTGAGAAACCTCTGCACTGATTTCCATGGCGACTGGACTAATTTTACATCCCCCATAAGCGGAGTGTGAAGGGTTCCTTTTGCGCACATCCTTACCAGCATCTCCGGTTTGTGGTTATTGTTTTCCTAAGGACCACCATTCTGACAAAGAGGAAACAAAATCTGTGATGGTTCATCTTTGTTGTCAGCTTGGTTGGATCTGGAATCAAGAAAAAGATAAGCCTCTGGATGTATGACGGGCATCTCCAGGACTAACTTAAGGAGTAAGATCTCCCTTAGCCCGAGTGGCACATTCCGACAGCAGCCCGCAGATAGAGAGCACTTGGGGAAATGCAGCGCTGTTTTCGCCTACCTATCTTTGCTCCTTGCTGGTGAGTACATCTACGCTGTTGCTGCCGTCCTTCACTCCCTCCAGAATCCAGATTCCAATGTGGATTGAAGACCCGTCATTCTCCAGGAAACCTGTCGGCCTCAGTGACAGATGAGGGCTGCTGAGGTAGTCATCTTCGGGAAATGAGAAGCTGCTGGATTCTCAGCTTCTCCAGCATGAAGACAGCTGTATCACGTAAGCCAATATTAAATACCCTTTGTAATTTATGTATGTACACACACACACACACACACACACACACACACACACACACACACACACGAGCGCACACACGCGAGCGCACACGCGCACACACATGTGCCTTTGATTAGTACAGAATCACAGTGTAGTTTTATTTTTTAATATTTATTTTATTTTATGAGTATCTATGTGCACCACGTGGGTGTACTGTCTGAAAAGGCCAGAAGAGGGTATTGGGTCCCTTGGAACTGGAGTTATAGAGGTTGTGAACAACCATGTGGGTTCTGGGAACCAAACCTGGATCCTCTACAAGAGTAGCAAGTGTTCTTAACCACTGCACCCTCTCTCTCTCCAGCCCTCTGTGTGTTTTTAATTTGCACTGCTCTGAGGGTTTGTGAGGTTGATCACCTTTTTCATGTGTTTACTGGCCATTTGTATTTTCTCTTTGGAGAACTGTGTATTCATTTTATCATCCTGTTTATTGATTGGATTGCCCGATTTTTCATTTAGTGTTTTTTTAATTCTTTGTATATTCTAGATATTAATCATCTGTCAGCTATGATTTTCTCCCGTTCTGTAGGTTGTCTGTAGGTCATCCGCAGGTTGTCTGTAGGTCGTCCGCAGGTTGTCTGTAGGTCGTCTGTAGGTCGTCTGTAGGTCGTCTGTAGGTCATCTGCAGGTCGTCTGTAGGTCATCTGCAGGTTGTCTGTAGGTCGTCTGTAGGTTGTCTGTAGGTCGTCTGTAGGTTGTCTGTAGGTCGTCTGTAGGTCATCTGTAGGTTGTCTGTAGGTCATCTGTAGGTTGTCTGTAGGTCATCTGTAGGTTGTCTGTGGGTGTTTGTAGGTTGTCGGTAGGTCATTTGTAGGTTGTCGGTAGGTCATCTGTAGGTTGTCGGTAGGTCGTCTGTAGGTTGTCTGTAGGTCATTTGTAGGTTGTCTGTAGGTCGTCTCTCTGCTCATTTCCTTTACTAGGCAGAAGCCTTATTTGCCACGTGACTGAAGTTCTATTCAGAAAGTCCCTGCCTGTGACTGTATTTTGAGGTGTTTTTCCTCTAACAGTTTCAGAGTTGCAGGTTTAAAATGGTGGTCTTTGGTGGATTGGGTTCTCATACAGAGCAAAACAGGGGTCCAAGTTCATTCTTCTACACGTGGATATCCAGGTTCCCCAGCACCTGCTCTCTTTTTCTCCATTGTATATTTTCAGAACCTTTGTCAAAAACCAAGTGTTTGTAGCAAGTTGGGATTATATGTGAGCCCTTTATTCTTTTTCATTTATCTACCTGTCTACTATTCGGTAAGTGCTGTGCTGTTCAAGTTACCATGGTTCTGGTAGAGCCTAACTTGGACAGAAATTGGTACCTGGATCATGGGATATGCTGTGATAGGCATCTGGGGGAGGATCGGGAGAGGAGTTTGGAACTTTGGGCTAGAAAAGCTGTTGAATTCTCAGAGTGTAATGAGCTGTTGTGGGAACGTGGGAGATAATGCTGAGTGAGAGTGATACAGATGAAGGCCCGGGTTTTGAGGCTTCAGGGGCAAGTTTGAGAGTCCCTCAAAGACTCCGTTGGGGTTATTCATGTGACACTTTGAAGCGACAATTCTCTGGTTCAGCTGGAGGTAAAGAATCAGGTGTGATTGAGAAGAGAACGGCACCATTGAGGTAAGATCTTCTGGGAAATGTTTTATCAGGGTCGACACACAGAAGTTGTGGTCTGGGGAGGGGGGCGGGCAAGGCTTCACCTCAGTCCAGCAGCATACGTACAGTAGTAGTTCCCCTCTGTGCCCTTCTCTGTTTGCACCCCACATTTGGGGTTCTTGTATTTTGTTTCTGGTAAGCTAATACATTTCCAATGTCTCTTATCATCTTGCCTTGATGGGATAGGTTCAGAGTATGCTGTTTGGTTTCTACAGGTTTGTAAATTTTCCAATCAATCTTTAGTTTCATTTCACTATAATAAGAAAAATGTTTTATATACATTCAACCTTTTGAAATTCATTAAACCAGCCCTGTTAGTGGAGGTGTGGGGTGAGTCAGCCCTGAAGTTGTGAGCATGGGAAAGCTGTCCTTATGACTCATCTGTCGTGTGGTGGCATGGATGGGGGAGAATGCCCCCCCTTGCCCATCAAAGTCTGAGGCAGGTGGGAGAGCTGGCCCTGTGGCCATAAGAGCTGGAGAACTGCCCCTGACCCCTCCTAGCTGCAACACTTGGGAGAGCAGGTCCTGCACCTTGCCTGGGCAGCACAATAGAGCCAACCCTGTTGGCAGAGGTGTGGGTGAGCCAGCTCCAAAGTTGTAAGCATGGGAGAGTGTTGTGGAATAATCCTTCTGTACACTATGAAAATGTGTTGCTCTCACTGTTAATAAAAAGCTGATTGGCCAATAGCTAGGTGGGATTTTCGGGGCAGAGAGAATGCTGGGAAGAAGGAGGGCCAAGTCGGAGGAGTCTTGAGCCAGACTTGGAAGAAGCAACATGGAAAGTTCATAGATGAGGAAACAAGCCTTGGGACAGCACATAGATGAATAGAAATAGGTTAATTTAAGTTGTAAGAGCTGTCTAAGCTGAAAGCTTACAAGCCTAAGCTATTGGCCAAGCATTAATAATTAATAATAATAAGTCTCTGTGGTTATTTGGGGCTGACTGCTGGGACACAGAGAAAGTCCGTCTACAGGAGGGCTGTCCCCACTACTATCTGTCATGCAGTGGTGTGAGAGGGGGAGAAATGTTCCCCCTTACCCCTTACTGCCTGCAACAGATGAGAGAGCTGACTCTCCCCCTTACCAACTGCAGCACTCAGGAAAGTGGGCCTTGCTACTCACCTAGGCTGGCCCTGTTGTCAGAGAGGTGAGTGACTCAGCCCCGGTGTTGTGGGCGGGGGAGGGCTGTCCCCATTGCTCATCTGACCTGTGGTGGCATGGGTGGAGGGGAGATACCCTCCCCCCATTCCCTCCCATCAACACCTGAGACAGGTGGAAGGAGCTGGCCCTGGGGTCATAAGAGTAGGAAGGCCGTCCCTGCCCCTCCCCAGCTGCAGCACTCGGGAGAGTGGCCCCTGCACCTCACCTGGGCAACACAGTAGAGCTGGCCCTGATGGTGTAGATATGGGAGAGTTGACCCTGAGGGAGTAAAGGCAGGAGAACTGGCCCTGCCCCTTGCTCATCACTGCCACTACAAGGGGCAAATTAGCCGGGGCAATGCTGGAGAGCTCACCCTGGTGGTGAGGACGGGGGAGAATTGTTGGGCTGACCAACATTGCAGCTGCTCAGGCCCAGAACCAGGGTTATGACTTGGCCCACCCCAACATCCACCCTTTCTATGATCTGCAGGAGCACGCAAAGGAGCCTGACCCACAGACCCAAAGCTGCAGGATCTCCACAAAACAGGGCAACAACAGGATAACCAAGAGGAGTCCCAGTGAGGGCCCAGCATTAATGGTACAGTTAGTAGAAATCAGAGGCCTTGGCTCAGACCAATGACTCTTGGCAATGAACCCTTGCAAGTAAAGATATACGGACAAGGGGTTTCTTGTGTGACTCACTGTCACACTGCAGCTTCCATGACAAGATTTTTCTCTTCTCCTTTCCTTTTTTTTTTTTTTCTCTTAAATTTTGTTTTATGGGAGGGTGGGGTGTTGTTGGAGCAGAGGGCAGATGTGAATGAGATCAAGATGCATGATGTGAAAGATACTCAAAAAAATTAATTAAGGCTTGTTTCATAGCCTAACATGCAGTCTGTCCTGGAGAATGTCCCATATACATTTGACCCCCGCCCCAAATGTGTGTTTTGTAGCTGTTGGCTAAAGTGTCTTACATATATCTGTGTCTGTGTATCCATGCATCCATCCATCATCTACCCATCCATCTATCTTACTGTGAGGCCTTTATATCTACAATGCCCTAAGCCTGGAAAACCACACCCCTAGATGTTCACATGGCTGTTTTCTCATCATTGCTCAGATCTTTGTTCACATAAACCTCCCCACCCCAAGGAATGTGGTGAGATTGTGTTTCCCAAAATATTGTGCACCCTGATAAACTTATCTGAGGTCAGAGAACAGAACAGCCACTAGTTAGACATAGAGGCCAGAAAATGGTGGCAGACACACCTTTAATCCTATCACTTGGGAGGCAGAGATCCATCTGGATCTCTGTGAGTTCAAAGCCACACTAGAAACAGCCAGGCATGGTGACACCTGCCTTTAATCCCAGGAAGTGATGGTAGGAAGCAGAAAGGTATATAAGGCGTGAAAACCAGGAACTAGAGTCTGTTAAGCTTTTAGGCTTCTAGCAGCAGTTCAGCTGAGATCTATTCGAATAAGGATTCAGAGGCTTCCAGTCTGAGGAAATAAGACCAGCTGAGGAATTGGCAAGGTGAGGTTAGCTGTGGCGTGTTCTGTCTCTCTGATCTTTCAGTGTTCACCCCAATACCTGGGTTTGGGTTTGATTTTATTACTAAGACCTGTTAAGATTGGTGCTACAAAGGAATTTCCTCTGACCACAGGATCTAAGACTGCACGTCACCTCACCACATCCCCCATGACACTCAGTATTGTTTCCTGGCTTGTTTTCACAGTGTGTCACAATCTGAAATTATGTGACTAATAGATTTTACTTGTTCACTGACTTTCCCAGAAGACTGTAAGTTCAACGAAAGAGGAGATTGATCGTCTTGTTCCCAGCAAGTAAACATCTGATGAATGTGTGTTTATTAACTACCACTCTGCTCTTTAGTAGGGCTTTATTTCTACTGAAATAGCTTCCCAGGCCTTTTGGGCTGGGAGGCTTGAGAGGCAGCTCTCTCAGAATCTGGTAAGTTTCCTGTGCATTTTCCATCTCTGAAATGAGCATGTTGAAATGAACTGCATCAGAGTTCTCTTTGCCTGCATTCCGTTTGCAGTTGAAAGTCTGACCACCTGGATCAATCTGAATTATCCACACTAGTCTTGCATATCTTATTAAAATACTTATTTTTCTATACTGGATCTCCACATTCTAGAGCAGTTTTCACGAGACTTCTTTTTCACAAGCAAATCGGCTCAGCGGTGCTTCCATTTTTTCTGATTCTTCCACAAGCAACCCTTCAGTGCAGTGCATGTTCTCCAGGCTGACTGTTCATTAAAGTCAGTTTCAAGGAACCAAATGAAAAGGAGACATAATGAAGAGTGGCACTGGGAGGAACTGCTTCAGTCTGGAGGAGAATCATTTCCTAAATGACTGCTTTGTTGCAAATGGCAGTTTGAAAAATTGTGACTTCAATGGAGAGACTTTATTTGCTTACTGCAAGAAAAAAGAAAAACAGACGCTTGGTATTCAAATGTTGGTGGCTAGTGCGCATTTCTCCAGAAGAGAAATGTGTGTAGATTTACACTTTATTGTTTTATCCTGCCAGTGTATTGAATTATATATTAGAGTACACACACACACACACACACACACACACACACACACACACACACAAAACCTTGTTCCTTCTGTAATTCTTTTACTTGTTAGTTGTATATTGTTTGTTTTGTGAGAAAGGATCTCTTTGTGTAGACAAGGATGGCCTAGAGTCCACTGAATAGCCCAGGCTGGCCTCAAACTTCAGGGCTTCCTTTTGCCTAAGCCTCCAGAGTGTTGGGATTTATAGGCATGAGTCAATACGCATGCTTTCCATAATTCTATATTGCAAAAAATTCAAAGCTCATGACAGTATAATAGTTAATCTCAATGGTCAACTTCATGAAATCTGAAATTGCTTGGGAGATGAGCCTCTGGGCTTGCCTGTTGGGGGATGTCTTGATAAGGTTGGGAAGGAAGACCTGCCTACTGTGAGTGGCACCGTTCCTTAGGCTGGGCTCCTGAACTGTATAAGGAGAACATGAGCTGAGAGCAACCAGAATAAAACAGAGTAAAGCCCAAAAGCCCTTTCTTCCTGGAGTTGCCTGGGCCAGGTATTTTATCATAGCAATAGAAGAACAAAGTAGGACAATGTCATATAGTTTTCCTTAAGTATTTGGTAGAGTTTACCAGTGAACCCATCCGGGCCTTACACTTTCTGTTGACAGTTTATTGTTTACAGATTCAGTTTTGTTATAACTGAGCATTTTCTATGAGTTCATCTCTGTGGTCTGAATGTGAAATGTCCCCTTGTCCTTGTTAGTCTTTATCGTCAACTTGACACAACCTAGAGTCACCTGAAAAGAGGAAACCTTAATCAAAGAATTTCCTTAATCAGCTTGGCCTGCAGCCACGTCTGCAAAGCCTTGTGCCGGCTGCTAATTGATGTAGGAGGCCTCAGCCCACTGTGGACAGCTCCATTCCTAGGAAGGCGGGCCTGAGCTGTATAAGAAGCTAACTGTGCGTAAGTTAGTGAGCAAGCCAGGAAACATCATTCCTCCATCGTTCCCGCTTCAGTTCCCGCCTTGACTTCCTGCCGTGATGGACTGTCACCTGGAGGTGGAAGCCAAGCAAACCTTTTCCTTGCCTAAGTTGCTTTTGGTCATTATTTTATGACATCAATAGAAAAGTAAACTAGAACACCACATAGGCGCACATGTTGGGACACTGAGTCCCTAGCATCCTCCCGGAACTGTGAGCCAAAAGAAGCCTTTTCTCCTTTAAGTTGCTTTTGTTGGGGTATTTTATCACAGCTACAGGAAAAACCTAAGTATCTGTTTCTTATCTCTTTGATTATCAACGATAATTGTCTTTTTACATTTTTTAGTTTTTACTATTGGGTTCACAATGCGTACTTACAAATAACATAAGCTTTATTTTATTAAATATGACACCGTGAGTTGCACAAACAGCTGAAGAGCACTCTCGGCTCCTTCCTCCTGGCTCTTACAGCATTGCTACCATGCCTTCATCTGTGAGTGAGAAGTAAGGCATTGCTGTTATTTTACACAGATGGGGTTCTGTTAGACCAGTTAAGAAAAAAGAAAATAATAGATTTCATTATGACTTCTTCTTCTCTTCTACCTTTAATACTCTGTTCTTATTTATATCTGAGTATCTGACCTGTATCATTTCCCAGTCACAGAACTTGTGAAGTGAACCAATCCCCGCCCCTCTCCAGCAGAACATAGATTCATAGAAATAAGTTGATTTGAGTTATAAAAGATAGTTGGGGACAAGCCTAAGCTAGAGGTCAAACTTTCATAATTAATAATAAGTCTCCATGTCCATTGATATTTGGGGGCTGGTGATCCAAAGATAGTCCAACAAGAAAGCTTGCTCCACTTTCCAGAGGTTTTCTTTTTGTATTTCTTGAAAAGCAGCTTTCCTGGTGACTCGCTTCCCCACGGCTGCTGTCCGAGGACGTCCTTCCTGTTCTTCACTCCCTTCACACACTCTTATTGCCACCAGTCTCTACGTTGAGACAAATAGCAGTGATAACACATTTTCTTTATTTTTAGATTTTTTCCTTTTTAATTTTTTATTTAGCACACCATGCTGTCTTGTTATGGCATTTGTATACATTTGTCCTTTTACTCTGTTCTTATTCAGAGACCTCACCTACTGCCTTCCCCATCCTTTCTGTCTGCTTTTGCTGGCTTTGCCAAAAAAAAAAAAAAATGTGTTTCTTGTCTTTCTGAGCCTGGCTTATTTCACTCAGCGTAATGGTCTCTAATTGCATTCATTTTTCCCTGCAAATATTTTGACTTTTTTTTTTTTTCATTACAGTTGAACACACTTCTAGGGAAGGAAATCTGACTGGTACCTCAACATACTGCAACCTCACTTTAGAAAGGTTGTGCTTCTTAGCCTCAGGGGTCATAGACCTCCCTTGATGGTAGCCAAAACAGGGGAGCATGTTCTGTCATGGTCCCAAGTTACCTGCTGAAGGTCACTTGCTCCTGAAGGGTCTTGGGTCATCATCAGTCCCCTCCCTGTGTGTGATTCTTAGTGTTTGTCATCTTAACACAAACTAGTGTCCCCTGGGAAGAAGGAGCCCATCAGATCGTCCTGTGGGCAAGTCTGTTTGTGGGGGGAGTTTTCTTGATTAATGATTAATGTGGGAAGGTCAAGCCCACCGTGGGCCTTGTCACCCTTGGGCAGGTGGTCCTGGGTTGTATAAGACAACAGGCTGAGCAAGGCATGGGGAGCAAGCCAGTAAGCAGCACCTCTCCATGGTTCCTGCCCTGACTTCCCTCAGTAATAGACTGTGATCAGGATGCACAAGCTTTGTAACCAAACCCTTTCCTCCTCAAGACAGTTTGGGTCAGTGTTTTTATCACAGCAGTGGAAAGCAAACCGAAACACTATTTCTGTACATTGGTTAGGTTCTGGTGGAATAGGTTCTCTTGAGGGGAAGCCTTGTTAGGAAAAGGAGCTTAGTATTTAGTTTGACTGTGTCTCCCTGATGTCATTTGTTGAACTTGACTCTCCATTGGGAGACAATAAGTGGACTTAATCTGTCTATGATGTTTAGAATCGGGGCCTTTGGTGGGGACTAGATTTTGATGAAGGTGTCCGAGGGGAGCCCCGGCTGTTGACAGTTCCTGACCGTCTTAGTTTCTTTCCCTGTCGCTGTGACGAAAACAGCTTAAGGGAGAAAGGGCTCATTCTGACTTCATGGTGCTCAGGCAGGCAGCAGAAGCTTGAAGCAGCTGGTTATATGTCACACCCACCGTCAGGAACCAGAGAGGGAGGAGTGAGTGCTTGCTCAGCTGACTTCCCCATTTGATCCACTTCAGGGCTCCCTGCCCAGGGAGTAGTAACTCCTCCACAATTAAGATGGGTCCTCACACATCAAATAAATTATCCAAGACAATCCTCCACAGGCACGCCCAGAGGCTTATCTCCCAAGCGATTCTGGAGTGTCAGGTTGACAATACTCAACTCCTTGACTCTATAAGAAGAACACGTGAGGCAGAGCATGGAAGACACAGATACACCCATGCCCCGTCTCTTACCTTGCAGTTTCTTGCACCACTCCAGGATTGCTAGCCAAAAGACCCTCACCAGATGTGGCCCTTTGGCCTGGGACCTCCAGAACCATGAGGCCAACCTAACCTAGATTGTGATATTATGCTACTGGCAACAGAAAACAGGCCAATACAACCTGCAATACAGATGCTCAAAATGACTCCTCTTTCCAGCAATCTTCACAGAGAGAGCAGGGTAGCTCTTAAGTAAAGCTCATGGAAATCTGTAGACCACCTTACGACTGGGTCCCCATTGGGGTTTTATCCCTCCAGCTTAGCCACCAGCAACTGCCCCCCACCCCACGCCCCACGCAGCAGCAATTTATCAATCATAGACTAGGTTTTCCTTCCTTGGCACTGGTTTCTGAGGTCTGTCCTTAGTTCCTGTTGTGCGGCAAGTGTGTGTCTGCAGGTGTCGCCCTGTGGAGTTCTGCTGCTTCTAGGACGGTTGTGGGTTTTCTGTGTTTGGCTTGCTGTTGTGACTTCAGCGTGGACGGCTCCAAGCTCCGGAAGGCTGGCTCAGAACCCAGAATCGTCTCACTTTTGCTTCTGTTATTTTTACCCCAACTGTGACTGTTTCGTATTTTAAAGACCTTGAGATACTGGTATTGAAGTGGGAATTAGAAATTAAAGCTATGCAAAGAATGAAGCAAGAATGCCGACCGTATTGGTTGCTATGGTTACGTGCCCAAGCATCGTACCAGACCAGGGATTTCCTGGGGGAGATGACAGCTCACAGTTACCTTTCTCTTGCTACGTAAACACACCACATTTTGAGTAAATGCAACATACTTCTGCTCTCAATTCTAAAGTGAGTTTACCACTGGAATAAACCAGGGGAGCTTTGAACCACAGACGACGTTGTCATTGGCTGTCAGCAGAAATGTGTTATTTATGTAGCCCTTTGTCACAGTGGCTTCCAGTAAAGAGTCTATGTGGATGGGAGACTGGGCGAGGACAATCCTGAGGGGGTATATGTTAATACACCCTGAATACACATGGCCAGGATGATGTGACAGGCAGTAGAACTTCTGCGTCCTTGGGAAATAAATGGCTGGCTTGAGAGTTTGTATTAAACACATCTCCCTGCTCTGGCTTTATAGTTATTGTGTAGTGCACGGGGTTGAATAAATGGCATGCCTTTTGACCAACCTCATTCTGATTCGACTGAAAAAAAAACACAAAACAAATGTATCAGTCGGCAGATGACAGGACATAAATGTCACCGCATTACTCACAAGGCTGATTCGGGAGTCTGTGGCCTCTAAGTGTGGGCAAGTGTCAACCCCACTACTGAACTTCAAAAGTGCAACTGAGGGACAGAGCCACACCAGTGCCAGGCAGCCTGGACCCAAGCGTGGCAGGAGCAAGGGACAGGTGATTTCCCACACGACTGTGGAGAATGGCCTACACAGGCAGATTTCTCATCTTAGCTGCTCTGGGTGGGGAGGAGGCAGTGTGTGAAGCCATTGGTGTTTCTCTACCAAGAAGGAAGTCTGGGGGTGGATTAGAGCTACCTGTAAAAGCACCAGCTGGGCAGAGATTTGGGGTTCTTGCAGTAACTGCTGCTTCAAGGCTCAGTCATCGTCAGTAAAGTCTGTTGATGCCACCTGCCTTTCTGTTATGAAAGCTGAGATGCTTCTGCGGTGGGACCACTCGAATGTGAACTGTTTCTTCCTAGCCCAATCTGGGAACAGGGGCACCCCTGAAATCCCCATCAGGAAATACAGGCAACAACACAGACTGTGAACCATGGGATTTGAAGCTAGAAAATCAGACTTTGTCTGCTCGTACAGCTGTGTACAAAGGTCAGCTATTCCCAGGGAAATGCCAGAGTCTAAGTGTGAGCTCCTGGTATGAACATTGGTTCCATTCACTGAAAAATGCCCCCTTCACTCTAAGGTGACCAACACAGCAACTTCCCCCCTCGGGCAGAAATCTTAGAGCTCTGAATAAAGTTCATATTTGGAATAGTTGGAGGTTTTATAAGAAAACAATTTTAAGGAAAGACAAGAGATAAGGACAGTGGGTCTATAAGGTAGTCTTTTTAGGGTGTCACCAAAATGTTAACCAAATTCCATCTTATTAAACAGCTCAGGAATTGAATGAGTTGGTCTAATTGTCCACAAACAATCCAGGCTGACTGACAAGGCTGTCCCACAGGCAAGTGCTGAAGAACTACGTGCAATGCGTGGTCGAGCTGTCGGAAGTTCAGCCTGATGGTCTGCCCAGAGCCAACTTCCTGCCCTATGAAGTTCCCTTCAGAGGGTTCCAGGGGGAGCTTGACAGGAGCAACTGCAAAGCGCGAGTGACTGTTACCGCTTCCATCTCTCAGCGCAGGGATTTAATTAAACGCACTTCAAGCTCACAATTCACACATCTTGCCTCCTTCTTTCTCAGCCCTTTTCAAGACTGCCTTGCTGGCTAATTGCAGCCTGCCTCTAACAGAAAGACTTTTGCAGAGAGGACGTATTCTGTAGTTTTTTCTTTACTTAATAAAGATGCCACGGGTCCACATGTCAGCAATTAGAAGAGGCTGTGTGTACCGTGGAAGAGGGAGATGCAGATAATTCATAAAGTTAGCAAGAGCCACTGGTATTAAATATTTATTGGCCCATAAAAAAATAAACAGAGAGGCTGGAGAGGTGGCTCAGTGGTTAAGAGCACTGGCTGGTCTTCTGGAGGACCAGGGTTCAATTCCCAGCACCTACATGGTAGTTCACAGCTGTCTATAACTCCAGTTCCAGGGGATCTGACACCTTTATACATGCAAGCAAAATACCAATGCACATTAAAAATAAGAATAAATAAATCATTTTAAATATTTTAAAAATAATAAATAAATTGAATTCTTGTTTATTATTTTTTAATTAAAAAGTGTGTGTGTGAGAGAGAGAAAGACAGACAGAAAGAGATGTGTGGTGTAGGGACACATGGATGTGTCTGGCCAGAGGAATGTATCAGGTGTCCCACTCGACTACTGTCCCCATATTCCTTTGAGACAGTCTGTCACTGAGTGTGGAGCTAGGCTTCTGGTCAGCATCCCCCGGTGCATCCTTCCTACTCCACCCCACACACAGTGCTTACACAACCACATCCAAAAGTTCTTTGGGCTCTGGGTTCTGGTCCTCGGGTTTGGGCAGCGAGTACTCCTCTCCACAGAGCCATCTCCTCAGCCCCTTTTGTTTTTACTATATACAGTTTTTAATCCTATTTCTTCGAATACGAAGGTGTGGTAGCTTAGTTGCTTCCAATCCTGCACTTGAATGAAATGAAACAGAACACTAAGCTCTTCCCTGGGGAAGTACCTGGCAGAGGGAGGGATGAGCAATTCTTCTGAACTTTGCTTGTCTGCGGATTCTAGCATTGCCCTCAAACTTACCTACTCAAAGGCAGATTGTTAAGCTGTGAACATGTTACGAAAACCTCTGCAGCTCTTGACTACCTCCAGGATAATTCTTACAGAAGTAGCTTTGGTGGAAGAGTTTAAGCCTCCCATAATTTATCCTGGTTCTGTCTCTCTTGGAACTAGACGCTTGGCTAGTGTTTACCCATCAAGGCTTCTCTTCAAAATCTTGTGCCTCGGGTGTTCGATTGATTCTCTCTCTGGTCTCACACCATGGTGACAAACACAGCCTCAGTGTGTCAAAATTTGTTCCAATGCTCGGCAGTTGAGTGCTCTTCAACATGTTTATGAGTTGATCAGTGCCTCTGCACAGCCATCGGTCAAATGCAGCTAACAATATTTATCTCATAGTATTGCTGTGAAGGATAAATGAAATAAGGCATGAGAGGAGCTCAGAAACAGCTTTAGCTTACTGTGAACATACAAGATACAAATTTGTTACAGTTTAGATCTGGAATGCCACCCCTAAGTATCAATATTCATGGGTTCTGTGCTGCCACCTGAGGCCATGGAGATGTCTGGGCCTGGTTGGACTATGGGGATTGGATCATGAAGACTCTGACCTCACTAATAGGTGAGTCCAATAATGGGTTCTTCTCTTCATGGGCCATTGAGGTGCTCGAAAGGGAAGATCACATTGGGTGGAGTAGGTCCTTGAGGGCTACACTGTCCCCTCTCTCTCTAGCTCCTGTCTACCATCAGTGAGCCGCTTTGCTCTGTCGCATGCTTCCCATCATGATGTTCTGTCTCACCATAGGCTCATGAGCAACAGCATCCGTGGTCCATGAGTGACCACGGATTGAAACCTTGGACCAAAATACAGTCTCTTCCTTTAAGCTGATTTTCTCAGGTATTTTGTCACAGCAGGACACAATGATGCTGCTCTTGTTGTGCCCGAATCTTGAGACCCCTGAGCAAGACCACCACAGAGCCGATATCCGATGCAAAACACACCGGGGTTTATTGATAACAAGCAAGCCCAGGCTTGTCCAACACTCGACGCAGCAGGTGGAGGAGGACAGCCCTGAGCTCTCAGGGTGAGGGGTTTTTAAAGGGAAAAACCGCAAGCAGGGTGGTACAAGCCTTGGCATCATATGATTGGGTGAGGGTGTGTAACCTTTGAATTTACTGGTTGGGGGTTACAGTTATCATTTTTGGGCAGGCCTGGACAAGTCCCAGGCTTTGTCCTTGAGCTGCCAGGGAGGCTGGCTGGACTAGCACGTTCACTTTGACCCATGCACTTAGCTCTAAGTTGGTGAGGGGTCCCAGACAGCAAACAATTGGCTGAACCTTGAGCAGTCAGAGTACGTGCAGAAAGGAAGCTACTGCAAGAACTATGTCTTTTGTTTATGGCCCTCCCAGAAACTGCTTGCTCATCTTAGGAAACTGAAATTGAGGCCTGATCTCTGAGAGAAGACTGACCGCCTGTTATGATGTCTGCTTGGTCCTTTCAAAGCCACAACAGTACAGGCAACTGGCACAGTGATGCTGCTCATACCAATTGTGGCTGGAATGCCCTTCTCTAATATCTGCTTATTCAAGACTTACTTGCTCTAGGGGCTGGCTGTGTAACTTAGTGGCAAAAAACCCACCTAACATGTGAGGCCCTGCATTCAGTCCCCAGCACAGAGAAAGTAAGGAACCAAACAAGAAAGAAGGAGAGGGAGAGAAAAATGAATAACAATCAAAGGATTTTTAAATTTGTATTTGTTTTAGAGACACCGAGCCCTGGAAGCAAGCAAGTACGTGGTGGAGAGATGGGGGAAAGAGAAGCAGAGGGGTTCAGGTGCCATGGAGAGAAGCAGAGCTGGAGCTGGGATGGTGGCTGAGGAACAGCCTGCTGTGAGGGCCTGTGCTGCAAACCTGAGGCCATAGAGATGTCTGAGCCTGTGCTAAGGGCTGTGTCTGGGTCCATGGTCTTACTGCAGCCGGGGTCTGTGTTGATGACCATGGCCCATGTTAACACCAAAGGCTTTGTGGTTGTCTGTGCAGCCTGAAGGCGTGTTGATATCCGAGGGTCACACTAAGCTGGCCTTCGACCACACACAAGAGACTGGCCCTGCCCCTTTCTGGCAGAAGAGCTGGCCCCAATGGTGTGGGCATGGGAGAGCAGGAAAGCTGGCTCCACCCCTCCCCTGGGCGGTGTGGAAGAGCTGGCCCCAATGGTGTGGGCAAAGGAGAGCTGGTGGGACCGACCAACTCAGCCACCACCCAGGCCCAGATCCAGGGCTTTGACCTGGCCCACCCCAGCATCTTCCCCATCTATGAGCTGCTGGAGCATATGAAGAGGCCGGTCTCGCAGAACCATAGTTGTGGGATCTCCATGAGTCAGGGCAACAGCAGGAGATCTGAGAATCTCTATGAGGGTCCAGTATTGGTGGTGGGGCAGAAGCCAGAGGCCTTGAACTAGTCTAGTGACTCATGGCCATGAACATTCCCAAGTAAAGCTGTTTCCGACAAAGGTATATTGCGTAACACACTTCAGCTTCCAGTGCTACTACATGAACAGATATGCATGTGTGGAGAGCCAGGAAAGAGGGAGGAGCAGAGCGGTGCATGCAAGGAAGGCTGTGGCTGGTGGAGGAGCAGGTCATTGCCCAAAGGGGTCAGAGAGACAGTTTTTCATGTTTGTTTGTTTGGCTGGTTGGTTAGGTTTTTTTTCTTCTTTTTTCTTTTCTTTTCTAAATTTTATTTTTATTTTTTATTTTCTTTTGAGGGGAGGGTTACAAGGTGGAGAGTGGGCATTAAAAGGCTGGGAAATGAGTGGGATTGGGGTGTACGATGTAAAATTCCCAAAGATTCAATGAAAAATTATGTTTAAAAAATTTTACTTGTTTTGAGTCGATACAGACTATAGTTACACAGAGTCATGACTGTAGTTACACACATAGCCATGACTGTAGTCACACACAGAGTCATGTCTGTAGTCACACACACAGAGTCATGACTGTAGTCACACACATAGTCATGACTGTAGTCACACACATAGCCATGACTGTAGTCACACAGAGTCATGACTGTAGTCACACACATAGTCATGACTGTAGTCACACACACAGTCATGACTGTAGTCACACACATAGTCAATGCTGTAGTCACACACAGAGTCATGTCTATAGTCACACACAGTCATGTCATGTAGTTTCACACATGTTCATGACTGTAGTTACACACACAGTCATGACTGTAGTCACACACATAGTCATGACTGTAGTCACACACACATAGTCATGACTGTAGTCACACACACATAGTCATGACTGTAGTCACACACATAGGCATGACTGTAGTCACACACATAGGCATGACATGTGAAATGAAAGGAAATAAGTGGAGCCAAGTTATTAAGAAACTAAATTTTGATTGGAAATTTTGAACAGTGGCCACTAACATAGGGTGACAAAGGAGTGGCCAACTCTAAGCAAGGTTAGGGCCAGAGGATATAAGATAGAGAACAGAACATGTGGGGGAAGGTTGCAAGTTTTGTTCACGCTCAATGGCGTGACACAATTCTGATGCTAAGGACATGAGTCAGGATTAGAGGAATTATCTCAAAGTATGCAGTGAAATTCAATGAACACAGCTAAGGAAACCTTTTGCTCTCTCCCATTTACCTCTTTGCATTTGTATTCCCTTGTTTATTTTAAATTGCATTTATTCATTTAGCACGTGTGCCTCTGTGCACACGTGGAGGGTGGAGGACAGGGCAGCAAGCCCTTTCACCTGCTGGGCCATCTTGTCAACCCACCTCTGTCTTTTTAAAAATAATTACGTGCAACAAGTTTTCTACATGGATCTTTATATTGTAACATACTGTTGTAGTTAATAGGAGGTAAATGTAATCTTTGTTTCGTGGAAAGATAACTTCAAAAATTAAAGTAATTAGCTAGAGGGATCTCTTCCAGGTCATCCACGTTATTATCCAATAGTCTGATCCAATGAAGGCCGTACAATGCTCTCTTCAAGCTTAATGGGCAAACCATGCTGTCCTGACGATTGTCTGTGGTTCTTATCTACATGAACTTCCCTCATCACAGTAGGAGTCTAGGCCTGGGAACCACAGATCCCATCAGAGCCACAGTGGTGAGGGTTCACTCAGCTACAGCTAATGACAACCTTTCTCTACAGGCTACGGAATCCCAGATGAATTCTCTAGGTAAGTCTACCAAGGTAACCACATTGCCGAGAACATACATTCATCCATTCCTGAGAGGTAGAGTCCGTCTCTACAAGACAGTTTGTGTGTGGCCTTTCTGGGCCAACAGTAGCCTCTCCAGACCCAGCCAAGTTCACCCAGCTTCCCACTCGGCCTGCATATCTGTGAAAGGATTGAACCTGCCCAGAACTTCAGTTTGGTGGACTGTCAACTTCAAACACAGCACTTGCTTCTAAGTAACAAAAATGAGTGAGCATAGGCCAGAAACATGGATTCAGGTTGCCCTGAACTGCTTGTTCCATCATGCATCATAAGAATACACACACACACACACACACACACACACACACACACACACACACACACACAAAATGCCCTTGTCAAATACATTGGTGGGATACCAGGTAGGTGAATTTCAGCCAAGTGGAGGAAGTCTCTGCTATAACTTTCAGACTCTATTTGATGACATTCTTTCCTTTTGGGTTGGTGGAAGCTGTGGTCTGTTAAAT
The DNA here is from genome assembly GCA_902168415.1 of Peromyscus melanophrys. Taxonomy (NCBI): domain Eukaryota; kingdom Metazoa; phylum Chordata; class Mammalia; order Rodentia; family Cricetidae; genus Peromyscus; species Peromyscus melanophrys. Next base: position 4,958 of record CABHPR010126276.1, on the reverse strand, counting down.
TAATATATCCCAAAGGGTTTTATCAAAAGACCATTAGGTCAGATACAGAGGTCGTTATAATCTATGAAGGGAATAAAAGACAGCTCAAAAAAATTCTGGCTGTTAAAAAAAGTGTACGTGTGTGTATATACACTTTGGGGTCTTCTCCTACTTTGTTTAAACGAAGGTTTCTTCCTTCATTCCTTCCTTCCTTTCTTTTTCTCTCTCTCTTTCTATTTCCTTCTTTCTCTTCCTTCCTTCCTTCCTTCCTTCCTTCCTTCCTTCCTTCCTTCCTTCCTGTTTTTCCTGCATGTGTATTTGTACTACATGCATGCAGTACCTGCAGAGGACAGAAGAGGGCGTCAGATCCCCTGGAACCGTACTTACACCTGTGAGCTGTCACGTGGGTATTAGGCCTCAAAGAAGACAGGGTTTCTTGTTGTTTGTCTACAGGCTAACTGGCCCATGAGCTTCTGGGTATCCTGTCTCTGCCACCCATCTCCCTGTGGGAGTGATGGGATTACAAGTGTGTGCAAATCAGGTCTTCATGTTCACACTGCAATCTTCATGTTCACACTGCAAGGGCTTTACTCACTGAGCCACCTAGCCAGCCCAAAATATTCTAATTCTCCATAATCAACAGGTTTCTTAACAGTCACTCCATCTGTACAGATGTGGCGTGTTCAGGGAGCTTCAGTTCTAGTGTTCTACCTAGTTTTAACATGATTGTTCTCCGGAGAGTATGCCCTCCAGGAACTGGCTGGGATTTCGCTGTTAATCAGATACACAGCTAGCAAGTACGGCACTCCCAAGATTCTGTTGTAATTCTCTGAATGCTGAGATGGATCACTTTATAGCAACAGCACAAGGCCAGACCCATCCTTATGTTACTACACCAGACCATCCATGTGGGAGGTTTGGGCTGGTTTCCACAGCCCATCTATGCCTAGTTCAGACCAGCTCCCTGCAGATAACCTCAGAGCCTTAGACAGTGCATTTGCCCTGGAGCTGAGTTTAGCTCTGATTCTGAGCTTTCTCTTTTTAAGACACGTGAGAAAAGGAAATGAGGCATTCTTTCTAGGCTGGCTGGGTTTTTAGCAGAATTCTGTTATATCTTCTGAGTATTCACTCATCTTATTTAACACATCATCAGTGAAGATTTAGAACAATTACAAAAGTCTGTTCCCTACGTTCTAAGCGTCTTCCTTTTGCCCAATCGTCATGGACAGTTTTCTGATGGCATTTGAGTCTTTTTGTTACTATTGCTGTCGCTGGTGTGTCTCTTCAGATAGTTTACCGCACAGCAGGTTTAACAGACCAATGGAACGTCTAGACTTTGAGCTCCCAGGAGTCTCCACGGAGATGAAAAGCACCTTCACCTACAGAAGAGTTAAGACATGGGGCGGGGGGAGTGACAGTCCCTACTGAGAACATTGCTGTTGGACAGGGATGCTTTGCTGGAGCAGTCATTGATCCAAATGTCTACAAATTAGCTAGGGACTTTATGGTATTTTCATTAAAATGCTTTATCAAAGTTGTTTTCACCATCGTCATCATCATGGTCACTGTCATAATTGCTACAGCTGACATTCTTCAGATACAAGCGCATACCACTGTGTGTACTGTACTGAAGGACTAGATTCTCTGGGAAGAACACGCTACAGGGTGAGGAAGCAACTGAAATTTTCTGCATGTGTCCATGTGTGTGGTATGTGTGTATATATACATGTTTAAATGTGTGAGGGTGCACATGCCTGTGCAGGTACATGAGCATGCACATGTGAGGAAGGTTTAGCCAGCTTGCTTTATGGATCCTCTATCTTTGCTTCCCAAGGGCTAAGATTATAGGCAGATTTCCATGTCCACTCAACATTTATGCGGATGCTGGGGATTTGAACTCCAGCCCTCAGCTTGCATGGAACATGCTTTATCCACTGAGCCATCCTCCCAGTCCCAGGTTTTTCTTTTTTTAATCTTTGGTCTAGAAGAAATGTGAACCACACAACATGCTAGAAGGAGTCAATTTGGCACACCAGAGGCACAGTGTGGAATTCTGTAAGGATCTGGACATGGATGGGATGCTCTCCTCCCTACTAGCCTGCCCCGTCACTGCAGACATGGAAAGAGAGTTCAGCCCTCACACAGGGCTGAGAGACAATGCATGCACCTTGTCCTGGTTTACCTGGGCCTAGTCTCGCTTAGAGAGCAATAAAGAGACACAAAGCTAAGTATGATGTTAGAAAGATGGCAAAACAGGAGTTCCCTGTCCCAGGCTTTTTCTTTTGGGCCACCAACCAGCTCCCAAATCATGATACAGAGACTTCCTATTAGTTATGAACGCTTGGCTTGTTTCTGGCTAGCTCTTTTAACTTAAATTAACCCGTTTCTCTTTGTCTACATTTTGCCTCCGATTTTTTTCCCTTTTCTTCTGTATAACTTACTTTCACGACTTCTCGTGTCTGGCTGGCCCTGGGCATGCCCCTCTTTCTCCCATTCTCTCCCTTCTTCTTTCTTCTCATTCTTTTTGAGCCTAGATTTCTCCTCCTATTTATTCTCTCTGCCTGCCAGCCCTGCCTATCCCTCTTCTGCCTACCTATTGGCTGCTCAGCTTTTTATTAGACCAATCAGGTGCCTTAGGCAGGCAAGATAAAATAGCAACACATCTTTTCATAATTAAACAAATGCAACATAAGCAGATGTAACACATCTTTACGTCATTAACAAAGGCAGCAGAAACAAATGTAACATACCTTTACACAGTTAAAGTAATATTCCACAGGATAAACAAATGTAACACATCTTTACATAGTTAAGTATTCCACAACAGTTCCCCACTGTCAGCTCATAACTGGTCCAAGTGCTGAGAATAAGTGACGGCTGAGTGCTCAACCCCAGAGAAGACATCTATGTCACCCCCTCCATGGCTCAGGGAACATCATGGGAGAATGGGGAGAATATAAGTTCTAGAGGATGGACAGGGCGGAGTGAGGTGAAATACTGTCTCTAGACATGATGTGGTTGTTGTGTTCATGAATTCACGGCGGCTGTCCTTACCAGTTTCAGACCTGTACAAAACAGAGCCCACTGACATTTTATCATGGATGCGGGAAGGGACTCATGAGGCCCTGCGCCACCCTGAGAAGTGCTATTGGCAAGTACTGGTTGCTGGGAAAGACAGAGTCTTTTCTTCAATGGTGTAGCCTCTAATAAGTTGCTCATGCTCAGTTTAAAAAAACAAAACAAAACAAAACAAAACAAATCTCCCACTCATGCTCATGTAAGCAGTCCTAACTAAATTCCTCAGGTCTCAAACAAACACATGAACAAAACACGTAAAAATAAGAGAGGGATGTACTGGGAGGAAAGAGTTCAGCCGGAGTGGGAGGGGATGAGAGATAATAACAGGAGTGTGTGAAAGCAACCCAAACACGTAATATACTTGTATGAAACGTCAAAGAATAAATAAATAAAAATAAAAGAATACCGTTTCCTACCTTCTTGCTTCTGTTAGGTATTATGAGTCATTTTTCAATCAATAATAGATGTATCTGAAGTTTTAACTGTTAAACTTCAAAGAAAAAATTGGGCATTTATTAAAGGATGTGTTCTGGGGGTGGGGGTGGGGAGTGACTCCAGCAAGAAAAGAGGAAGTTTCCCAAGTAGACTGAATTTACTCTCTGCATCAGAAATGATTCCCTCTCAGGTTTAAAAGGCAGAACTATTCCAGACTGTTAAGAGTCTTAAACTTTAATAGTATGTTTCAATTTAATTTGAGCAAGGTCATATGAATGAATTGACCTTTCATTTAAATTTTTATTAAAAATTTTAAACATTCCAAATGGAGTATTTTGTATATGAGGAATCTAAAAATCTCGAAGGATGGGTAAGCATGCTTGGCCTGAGCCCCACCAGCCAGCATCAGGCTGTATAGGAAGTGGAGGGACATCAACACGCCTGATGGGGAGGGGCCGGCTCACCTGACACTCTTCTGTAGTGGTGGGAAGAGGAGCAGGTGAGGAACAGGAAGAAGAGGGGGCTCTGTTAGCTGGACGTAGATCTAAGCTCTCGGGGAATCACCCCCGTGAGTAATATTTTCAGGAGACTTTGGCAGAGGAGGGCATTATTACCCTCACACACACTCTTCTCAAAGTATTATTAATTTGAAAAATAGAGCAAAACACCACTGAAACTAAACGTCGCATTTAGAAAAGCCTGACCTTGAGCACTGAACAGAGTTCTTGCTCACAGTTCACATGCCCTTCTGGCCACAGTCTTCTGTCACATGACAGAAGAGTCACAGAATACACCCAGTGCAGAATGAGTTCAAGGCAGGCAGGAAGAGAGCCCAACTTAATCCTTCCTGGACACCAAGTCTCCAATAGTAAGTAGCAAGCTCTGCTGCTCCTTAAACACGTGGTTCTTAGCTTTTTGTTGGGAATAATACTCTTCAAAGCACTGTGCCACCTGGGTTTATGTCCATTTGACACAAGCCAGAGTCGTATGGGAAGAGGGAGTCTCAGTTGAAGAAATGCCTCCATTGGCTTTGCCTTTGGGTAAGTCTGTAGTGCATTTTTAAAATTAGTGATTGATGTGAGGGGGGTGACCCCTTGTGGGTGCTGCCGTCCCTTGGCAGGTGTCCTGAGGTGTATACACAGCAGGCTGAGCAAGCTATGAGGAGCAAGCCAGGAAGCAGAATTCCTCCATGGCCTCTGCGTCAGTTCTTGGCTCCAGGTTCGTGCCTTGAGTTCCGACCCTGACTTCCTTCGGTGATGGACAGTGAGGTGGAAGTGTAAGCTGAAGAAACCCTTCCTTCCCACGTTGCTCTTTTGTATGGTGTTTTATTACCATAGGAACCATGGCTCGTGCTTAGCTGGCTTTCCCATATACCCTATGACCACCTGCCATGGGATGGTGGTCTGGGCCCTCCTGCATTAATTAATAATCAGACAGTTCTCCAATAGACATGCCCATTAGCCATG
>CABHPR010126275.1:0-48579 GCA_902168415.1 Peromyscus melanophrys | reverse complement strand
TTTTTTTGAGAATTTCATACATGAGTACCATATTTACATCATCCCCACCCTTCTCTCCAAGTCTCCCACTTCCGTCTGACTCATTCTCACATTCATCACCTCCTCTTTTAAAATTATTACTATATACATATAGAAACACATACATATGTACAACCTATTGAGTCCATTTAGTATTGATCAAATATACACGTGCTTAGGACTGATCGCTCTCAGGAGGCTTGTCATTGGTGGAAACGGATTCCCCCTCTCTTAGCAGCCCTTGATTGCTTTTAGTCCTTCATTTATGGGTACAGCCTTGTTAAAATTTCCCCCATCCATGCTGGCATGTCATCTGATGTTGTCATTACTCAGGTACTATTTAGGCAGCCATATCTTTATGGCTATGGTTTATTGGTACAGGTTCCCTGTTGTGTCTAGAGGACACTATCTCAGAGCAGGAGTTAGATACTCTGGCTCTTAAGTCTTTCTGTCCTCTTTTCTGTAGTGTTCCCTGAGCCTTAGGTATAGGAGTTGTTGTGTTGCAGATGTCCCGATTAGGCCTGAGCACCCACAACCACTCATTCTTTGACTTTTGACCAGCTATGGGTCACTACAATAGCTTCCAGCTGCTGGGGAAAAGTTTCTTTGATGGGATGTGAGAACTGCACTTAACTGTGGGTACAAAGTAAAGAATATATTTATGATTTAGGAAAATGGCAGTGGTGGGTTCTTCTCAAGAAACAGGTGCTATGAAATGGGAAAGAGGGGAAATGAGGGGATGGGACTCCAACTGGGGAAGGAGAGTAGAAGGTAATACAGAGGGAGAGAGAGGAAGGAGAGATGAAAATACTGAGAATATTTGAAAAAGCCACAAAAAATATTTTTATGTATTTACTTCACAGGAAAACATTTTATATACTTATGTAAAGTGCATTTATGTGTGTACATATATGTATGTGTACACGCGCATATATGTGCGTGTAGTAAATAGAATTATACCACATGTAGTGATAATGCTCTCTCTAAGAGCCATAGACTTACAACTCCAGTGCCATGCAAGAGAAACCACCCTTTAAACTGTTGGTAAAGGGTACTATTGCCATTGCTATTGGTTGCCTCTCAGAACATGAAGATAAGACCTCACTGCTAAAGACACCACATACTTCAGATACAGGACTTGGAGAAATTGAACTGGAGCTGACCTGGAAGTCTCCTCCCTGAGGACATCTCTGATTGTATCTGAATATGCTATGCAAACTTCCAAGGTATAAAAGTGATCAATACTCCTACCATTCTGTAAATCCTATGGGCCAATATCTAATCCAACAAGACATTCCCATTGCTTCAATAGTGGTATTTATATCTTGGAGGTAACCAACAACTGTGTAATTGGACTTAAGTCCAGATCAATAGGAGGAAATCCATATCTGGTAACATAAACCTAACCAAATGCCCTTAGTTAAGTGTGTATGTGTGTGTGTGTGTGTGTGTGTGTGTGTGTGTGTGTGTGTGTGTGTAAATGTGTCTGTAGGTATGTGCAAACATGAATACAAAGACAAGAAGAGGGTATCAGGCATCTCCTCTACTGCTTTCCACCTTTTTTTTTTTTGAGGCAGGATCTCTCCCTGCACCTGGAGCTTCTGTTTTCTAGGCTATGATAGAAGTTGGTAAGTCCCAGCCATATTCTTTTCTCTCCCCAACACCTTAGTGCTGGGGTTACAGATGTGTACAGGACACCCAGCTTGTTTCATGAATGCTGAGATCCAAACTCCATTCTGCATGCTCATAGCAAATATTTTCACCACAGAATCATCTCTCCAGACCTCATGTACCTTTTTGCTATCCCAGACTCTGCTTCCAATCCCCCAGCACAGCAGATGAGCTAAATGAAGAGAGGCAAAGTTGCCTCTAATAAAGCCTCATCTCCAACAGCAGTAGGAAACTGGCAAAGGCTGACTGTGGCATCATCCCCCTCATGACTTTTGTTTCTTTCTCATACACTCATCAAAAGGCAAAAAAAAAAAACAGAGGGACCACTTTGTGGTGAGAAATGAGAAGTAAAATTTATTCATAAACTTTATAGGTCTCAGGCATTAAACTTAAACTGAGGTTATACCATTAAGCCCCAGTTCTCACCCAGAATGGACCAACACACCAGGTTTCCTGATCTTCCATTTGAAAGATGGCAAAAGGACTTCTCAAACTCCATAGTCATCTGAGGCAATTCTCACAGTGAATATATATTATATGTGTATATAATTTATGCATGTACAATTTTAGATATAATTCACATATAAATGTATGTGTTTATACATATATCTCTTATTGGCTCTATCTGCTATAAAATTTTAATTTATACACAAGTATATATAATAAATCACAACACATAGTTATTTCTGAAAATTCCCGTATAGTTAAGTACACATCCTTATCACAAACATTTGCAACAGTTTCAAAACAACAGTGCAGGCAGATTACCACTTTTATCTTACTGACTATGATCATTTCCATGGTATTTGTTCATTTTTATTTTCAGTGTATGAAACAGAACTTAGAACAAGTGCTCTTACACAGAAGTACAATCCCAGCTCCTACATTCACATTTTAAAACCATTGATTACTACTGTGTACCAGGGTAAGATGTTCAGGGCCAGAGATAGATAGAGGAAAGAAGAGACCCCACTGTTAAGCAGCTCACTTACAGTCTAATGAGGGAGAGAAAATAATGAAGAGGAACCCCCAGGGAATAGAATAATGAATAGGAACCCCCCCCCAGGGTAGTAGGACGAATAATTTAAAAGAAATATTTCAAGGGTGCTATAGGAAAACAAGATTTGAACCAATTGGAGCTCAAAGGAAGACAAGAGCATTTAAGTTAGAAAAGACAAACACTATTTTTAAAAGAAGTGAAAAGATAAAATGGTGAATTAAGAGAACCTGAACTCATTTGCCATGGATGAAATAGTTGACAAATTAGATGCATCAGGGAACCACCAAAAGAGTGGAAGGAGCAGACAGTCACAGAAGACCCAATGTGTCCTGCAAAGAAATGTGAACGTCATCCTTAACTAGTAGATCGCCATGGCAGCATTGAGATAAAGACACTGGATGTAGCTAAATGGCAAACAGAACTGAACCATGAACTTAGAAGTAAGAGAAGACCCACAGAGAAAGTCAGACTTCTGATTTCAGAGAATGAAATATGGGGGCTCTGGTCCCCAAATCAGTGTGGTTGAGGAGGAGTACATTTGGTGGCTGATCGTGAAGTGAATCATTTCACACTTTCTATGTAACACTGAAGTCAAGGAGCCCATTTGGGCATCAATACTACATACTGAGGTGAGATAAAGTGAGTGCTTCTGTTCAGAGATGGCAATGAAAGCCATGGAATCACTGAATTCATCAGACGGTATGAGATTATTCAAAGGTGTCCAACAGTGAAATGATCTGGGAGAAGTCAGCTGTCAGACAACATCCAAATCCATAGGCAGATAGAAGAAATAAAAAAAAAGTAGTTTAAAAAATTGTCTTCAGAGGAGCTAGTTAAAAATGATACGAGAGGCCTTTTCTGCTCTGTATGGAAGCTGGTATTCCTCAGTGTAGGTAAAACAGAGCACTTTGACCCTTATGAATCTTCTCAGAGACCCATTGGTCAGGTAAGGTATCTTTCAAGTCAAATCTAAGCCTTTACTGAATTTGGACGGTGGGATATAAGGGGGAGCTGGTTTGTTATTAATACAAAATGTAAACAATTTGATTTATCACTTTTATCTGTCTTCAAACTAGGAGCAGTGACTGTGGTCTTTCTGACACATAAAATTATCAGTTTCACTTTACAGATTGGGAGGAAAAGGCCAAGTGGTTTGGAACTTGACTGCTCATGCAGGTTGTAAGAACGTGGCTAGATTAAACTCCCACCAGCTTTCCAGATAGTCATTCTTTCCTGCATTCCACTAGCTGTAGTCTTTTTTGTTTTAAACATTTCAAATTATTCCTTCCAAATGGGTACAAATTAAAACTGGAGACCTGGAGACTGTCTTCAGAAATTGACATCCAGCCCTCAATAAATTGAAATCTCATTGCAAAGCAATTTATAAAAGCAGACCTGTGCTGCTATTCAGTTGTTCTCACTGTGTGAGTACTCAGTGAGATTCTTTTGTCTGCCTCTGCCATTTGGAAAAGACAAAACAAAAAGGAATAATGAGTGAAAACTTGAACACTCCAATTAAACCTGAGTGCTAATCAATAGCATTGGTCACATCTTAATTCAAAATTGACCTGGGGGTGGGAGTTGGGGAAGTTCCGATATATACTATAAATACAACATGCAAATAAAACTTTATAGTCATTCAATATGTCCAGGAAAAGCCTAGGGACATCCTAAAAGTTATTGATCTAAAATCTGGTATCATCTTTTGTGAGTCAGGCCACCATGTATTTCTTAGTAAAATATGTATGAAATTAGGATACTACACAGATTAGGTCAGATTAAAGCAGCTATTTTTGTTTTGGAGAATAGCTTTTTTTTAAAGTATCAGGGATTGGAGAGATAGCTTGGAGGTTAAAAAATCACTGGATACTCTTGCAGAGGGCCTGAGTTATATTCTCAGAACCTACATGACAGCACATAGCTGTCTATAATTTCAGGTCCAGAGGATGTTACATCATCTTCTGAGTTCCAAGCACACATTTAACACAAATAAATACAAGCAAGCAAAACACCTATACACAGAAAAAGATTTAAAATTAGAAACATAATTTTAAAAAATAAAATGAAGTAAAAAATAAAAAGAAATGTCAGAGAAATGGAATATATATGACATAAAAACAGGAAAAATATTTGAGGGTAGGAAGGGGTCCCGAAAGAAGCAAGATAGGATGCTGGGAGAATAAGAACACAGCATATGATGCATGAATAAAAATGTCACAATATAATCCTTTACTTTGTATGGTAACTAAAAGGTTAATAAAATTTAAAACTTGATAGGCAAAAGAAAAGTTTCATAATGTGTCCCCGGTGACTGAAATTATTACTCCACTCTGAGAAAAGAGCATGGCTCAAAACTCATTATCAGGTGGCATTTCCACAAGTAGCCAGGGAATATGCAGTTTCCTATCAGACATTACATCCAGAGTCTGGGAAGGTTTCTTTCCTGAATCAGAGCCTAAGAAACTACTTCATTTCCTCACCTCTTCCCAGCACTTGTAAGTATCCAAGTTTCAACAGCAGCCATGAGTCGTAGACAAAGTACTTAATACCCCATGCTATAAAACTTGTTTTAAAAAGCAACTTGTAAATTCAGCAGCTTGCTTCAGTTTCTTCCTGTCAACCAGTAATGGCCATTCTTAGAGACAGACAGAGGGAAATTACCATAGCCAAGAATAATTTTTTAACTAGAATAAATCATTTGGGGTACAATTCTGCCCCCATTTCTTCCCGCTCTGGAGAACTGTTAATGGAATTTAACTGTGAACTTGAATTATCAGCTTTCATTTTTGCTTCAAGACTATCAGTGTAAGTTACCAAGAGTATTAATTGTGGCATCTTTGTTGCAGTGATGTCTTTCTTCCAAATCAGGGCAGTACTCTTTAGGCTTTTATCTTTTATACTCTCAGAGAAAACGTTAAAAAAAAAAAAGAGTTCTATGTTAATCTATTTTTTAAAACATGAAAACATTTCGTGCATAATTCTTCCTAACAAAGCATGATACCTCCCTACTTCATAATCTAATGAGAGACACAGTTTACTCCTAATAGTTAACCTTTATTAAAGCAGGTGTGATGGGTTGGTTACTGAGTAGATGTATGGATAGACAGTTGCATACAAGAATCTAAACATCTCTTATGCTTCTCACTCTTTTACTTCAGAAAAAGGTAAGGGAATAAAAACAGATGGGTGGATAGATAGATCAGTAGATGAATGGAGGAATATGTGAATGGAAAGATGGGGTAACGGATGATGAGTAAGTTTAGAAATTGATGTGTAGGTAGATGAATGGATGATTGGTTACTGAGCTTCAACAATGATGTCATTTGATCATTAGTAAACCCACAAGAACTTCAATTGTGTCTAGCTAGCAGTAATTCTTAAACGTAGAGCATCTAGATAAACAGAGGAGGAAATTGAGTTATTTAAATAATGTCAGCTGTAAGAAACCTTTGTAAAAATAAAGTATAATTACTTGATTATATTTGCGATTAGATCAAAAATAAAGAGTATAGTGTTTCTTGAATCCTACAGAGATGCCATATGGCTGCAGGAGGAACAGGAAGCTGAGGGATAAACAAACAAAACAGTGGCAATGCACTATGCACTACTCAGATAGCCCAGAGCATCTCCACGCTGTCCCCTTCACCATACAGTATTTTAAATAAAGGAGCTTAAACTTTGGAAAAGATTAGAAAATTACCAATGAACATTAAATAAATTTCTAGTAGGCCTTAGTACAATGTTAATCAATAGTGTTGATCATATTTTAACTTGAAAGCAACTTGAAGATAAAAGAAATCAACTTAGGTGAAGATGTGTAAGTGCTCTATGATACATAAACAGACTTACTTTTCATGATCACATAAAAATATCTGTAAAATCTTTTTTTTTTTTTTTTTGGTTTTTCGAAACAAGGTTTCTCTGTGTAGCTTTGCGCCTTTCCTGGAACTCGCTTGGGAGACCAGGCTGGCCTCGAACTCACAGAGATCCGCCTGCCTCTGCCTCCCGAGTGCTGGGATTAAAGGCGTACGCCACCACCGCCCGACTAAAATCATTTTAAATACAATCACTAAACTAGGAGGAATAACAATCTGATTACTTCACAGGATTGTTAAAACAACAAATGATACTATCAGTATAAAGGTATTTGAATATCACAAAGACCTTAACAAATAGAAAGCATTACCAAAACTATAGGAAACAATGATCTGAAATTTAAGCAATAACTAACCTCGGTGTGTTTTTTTCTTTTCCTTTTGTCTTTTCTCAACCATCCATTTGGCCATAGGACTTTGCCAAGCCTATAGGCTCAATCTTTTCACAAAATCATGATCTAAGTACAGATTCTCCTTTCCCTGATTCATTTTACACCTCAAAGATACTAAGACTGTGGATAGCACAAGATTTAAAAAGTACTGGTTGCAAGTAAGAGGGCAAAGGAATCCACAGCTGTGTGAGGAAGAGTTATGATTTCCAACTTTAAGGCCAATGTTGTTCTTTGAGTGACACAAGAGGAATCTCTAAGCCTATTATTTGCAACTGAAATGCATGGGCCATCTCTGGACTTTAAGGACTGTGGTGAATTGATGAAAATGACCATCATAGACTCATCTATTTGCATACTTAATCCCCAGTAGGTGGAACTGTTTGGGAAGGATTAAGAGGTGTGGCTTTGTTGGAAGAGGTGACTGTAGATAGGCTTTGAGGTTTCAAAAGACTGGCACTGCCAGTTAGGTCTCTCTGTCTCCTGTTTACAGATGAAGATAGCAGCTCTCATCTGGAGAAATGGTTCAGCAGTTATGAGCACTTGCTGCTTCTCAAAAAACCCAAGTTTAGTTCCTAGCACCCATGTCGGGTAGCTCACAACTATCTGTAATCAGTTCCAAAACATCTGATTCCCTTTTCTGGCCTCCACAGGCATCCCCACATATGTGGCATATATGGACACAAAATGCACATGCATATGTGCACACACATACATTTTTAAAACAAAATTTAAATTTAAAAATATGTGGTTTCTCAGATGATAAAACAGCTGTTCTACCAAGATGTCTTTGCTACATCATCATGGACCCTAATCCTCTGAAGCCACAAGCCAGTTAGATACTTTCTTTTATAAGTTGCGTTGGTCATGATGTTTTATCACTGCAGTATAAAAGTAACTAAGACAAGGACACTTGGAAGTAAGCTATTGGATTTTTTCAATATAGATCACTTTAAGTGAAAGCTGAACCATGAGCTCCAATATGCCCAAGAACAATTCAAGCCCTCTTGAAAACCAAGAGCCAATGTTTTCTAATATATATTTCAGACTAAATATTTTAATATTTTAATATCTTGAAATTATTTTTATCTTTTGCCATGTAACAATTCACCCAAATACCTATTGTCTCAGTTTAACAATAAGCACTTTCTACCTCCCTTGGTTTAGTGGACTGAGTAGAAAATTCTTCCGATGGTCAGCCTTGGTGTTTCTAGTGACCTTACACTTGGGTATTCCCAGGAACAAAGTCATTTCATAGTTCAATTAGATAGTTATGCAAATGAGCCCCACTCCCTTTGCTTTAGAGTTGAGGATTTCTTCATAGGTCTCCAGAAAGGTAAGTTGCCTCAAAAGTTACCAAAAATGTCTCTTTGAAAAACAAAAATGCAGAAGCTCTGAGTCTCTTTTTTTTTATAGTGAAAATATATTTATTTACTTTTTTAATACATTAGCTGCCAGCAATCTACTGGTGTTGATGTTCCAGAGAGAAGAAAGAAAATGCAAGCATTCTGTAATGAGCTTTCATTCCTACCCAAGGAATTCTATAAACAAATACTCCAATCCTGTTTGGTCAGCATTATGGCTTGAGTGCTGAATTTTTATGGCTTGGGACTTAAATTTTTTCTGCACACTTTGATAATTATAAAGATGAACCTTTAGAAGTTTACTGTGAGTTTCACTAACAAACGCACTCTCTCTGAACCAAATGTTGATTATTGCCAGCCGAAGAAACTGGTGAGTCCATTACAACTTGATGAGGTGTAGACCAAAATCTTCACTAAAAAATAATTTCTACTTCCCCTCATTTTTACTTTGTAGATATTTCCTAAATGAGTTTAACTATGAAGAAATAAACCCTATCTACATGCAACTCTGGCAAGATTCCAGAATAACTCAGCCAAAGTATAAATGCCTACATTCTAGAGCTGATCCACCTAGTGTACAAATCACTCAGAATCTCTTCATGGTATGCAAATTGCTCAAGAGTTTAGAGCTATGAAAGCTAGTGCTACTGAGAAAATCTTATTTGCATTGCATTGAAAGTCTCTATCTACAGAACAAAGGAAGTTATAGGAATTAGAATAGTGAGGCATTCCCACTGTTCAATAGTTTCTCAGTATCCACTGAAAAATAGGGAGACTCCACTCAGAATCCCGCCTCCGAGGGGAGGGCTGGTAAGGAAAGGAGGTTAAACACTGAGGGATGAGTCACTGGTGTGGCATGAGCCTAGGTGACTACTGTACTTGAGCCCACACACTACATCAACTGCATGGAAACTTCCACATCCGCACGTTTCAAATCTCCAGGTTTTAAGCCACGATCTTTGCACAGATGGAGTGGTGAGTGCTCGCTGCAGGCCTTCCTTTTTACAGCTTCTGTCCACTGCCAATCTCAAACTTGTCTGACTTTCTTCATAGAAAACTAAACTGTATCTCTCTACAGAGAAAAACAATTCTACCTTTGTCAAAACCAAGGCAGGCTTCCCTTCCTTGGACATCCAGAGACAGCTAGAGCAACCATGAGGCAAATTAGGAGCCACAGAGAATAAACACCAAGGTGGGCATCTCCACCAGTTTCAGCCTGTCCTCTTCACTGTCCTGCACAACCTCTGTGTGAGAAGCCTTCACTCCATCCACTTTCGGAAAGAACAGGCATTCGTTCTCTGGAATCTTCCTCATGAAAGGTGCAATCCTACCCAAGGACAAGAACTCACTATGTAAAGTTGGGACATTTCTGCCCATGGAGACACTGCAGGGTCATTTCTCAAAGGAGAAAAGATAGTGCCTCCCCCTGGAACCAGACACATCACCACCCAGTGTTTGCACAGTGATGGTGCTCACACCCTGATCCACAATAAGGGTGAAAGCTGTGGCCGAGGCATCTCCCTGAGCCACAGGGATGCACTGTAAAGCTGCCCTTATCTCCATGCTAAGCCAATTACTGGTAAGTTTTAAAAGGGGGCTGCTTATGAGTCAGAATGCTTCCGAAGAGTCGGCGTTTATTTACTGTCTGCACACCAAAGGGGAAAGCAGGCCACCTTGAAGCAGCGTACTGTGGGGCGGAAAGCCTGTGAGAAACAGTACTTCTTGAACAAGTTACATTTAAAAAAAAATCATCAAAACTGTAGTACAGTTACATCCAGGCTCTGGAGGACTGCTTAGAAAGTCCACTTTGTTTGGGTGAGAGGAGGGCAGTAAATACACAGCAAACCTCTCCTTTTACCAAACTCATTCTCCTCTGTTAGACTACAAACAACTTTCAGCTTAGACTTCGTTTAAAAATGAGAAAACAAGCCAGACATGATGGTGCAGGCTCGCAATCCCAGCACTCAGGAGGAAAAGGCAGGATGGCCACAACTTTGAGGCCAGCCCGGTTCACCTATCAAGTTCCAGGCCAACCAGGGCTTCAGAGTAACATCTTATCTCAACACAAACAGCAAGAACAAAACAGTGCTAGTCCTCAGTGTGGCAGTGGATATTAGGCAAAACTGCGGGAAATGTACACCACTATGACAACCACAATTTATCCCAAGAGAAGTGAAGGACCTCCCCCTCAGTCTAATGCAAATGGCGGTGGAATGGGAGCATGTGACCTGTGCTTCACAGGAGTTTAAGATGGGCTGGATGATGCATTCTTCCCATCCCTCCAGAGAGTCTGCTTTAGGAGTAACATGTACTTGACATTTCAATAAGCTGAACCTGAACCCGAATAAGTTCTGAGTGGTTCACATGCTAGTCACCAAGCTGCAGCAGGTGAGTGTCAGCTTATGCAATGCTGCTCAAAGTCAGGAAGATATAGGGCCACCCAAGAAAGGAGCTTCTTACAAGAGGGAGATGAGGCTTGGTGGGGCTCAGGGACAGAGCCTTGTCAGGCCTACATAAAGCCCTGGGTTCCATCCCAACCGCAGAGAGAGAGAGAGAGAGAGAGAGAGAGAGAGAGAGAGAGAGAGAGACCTGTGACAATGAAGGCAGCAATACTGTTGCAAATGTATCTAAGACCCTGGGTGAAACCCACACACAGATAACATAATAGAGAATCCACCCATCTTCTCTTATCATTTTGAGAATGTCTTCCCAGCCCTCAGTCTTTCAGTTTCTACATAGTATTGGATGTTACAATTTATACAAAGGACACATTTTGGGCAAAATTAAGTATCTACCAAGAACCCAGCAGTCTCTCTATGGAAGGCAGTTTCCCAGACAGCAACACCCTCCAGCATACTCCAGGGCAGAGGACACTGAAATAGTATGTCCAACACAGTAGCAATCCGTCCATATTCCTTACTCAATATTACAATTCTCCCCAGTACATAAATATTCTTTGTACCATGCATTACACACCAGTGTGGGCCCAATGACATCACGGCTACTATTCTAATGGTTGACCACTGGACCTCAAATTTGCCATCTACAGTGGATGGACATGATGGTCGGGGCTCCAGAGGGATGGCAAACTGCCTCTTGTGTGACGAGCTTGTGGTGGAGTGCCTCCGAATTGGAGGAGAGCAGATGGGCAGGGCAGGTGGGCCGGGTAGAGGATTTTAGAATAATACTGCTTAGGAGTGTGTATTGAAGATAACTACTACACTTTACCTTTAATCCTAGTCTTGAGTAACTGCATGTTCATGCAAAATACACTTCTACTTTAGAGGAGGCAGAGCAGTCTGTTAGGAAAGCGTATTCTGGGGGAATCTGAAGGCATCTCTCTCAAAAGTGCTGTTTACTTGGTAAGTCTCTTGGCAACATCACTGTATGCGATTTCCACCTTCTTGTCACGGGGGCAGGTGTTGGTGAACTCATCCCTGCTGTAGGCATTTGTCAGGTATCTCCAGATGCCTGTCATTCCTTTAGGAATATCAAAGTTGTGGTATTTTTTGGCCACCACCGTGACAATGTGCAGCTTGGGCAGCAGGTTGCAGTCTGCTAAAGTCATCTCATCACCGTCCAGAAATCTACATGTGGAAAACTTGATGTCCCGCATACCGTTCTGTAGCAGGAGTCTTAACAGGTCTTATTAATAAAATCAAACCTGAGCCAGGTATTGGGGTGAAATGCTGGATGGTCAGAGAGACAGACCAAGCCACAGCTAACCCCACCTGGCCAACTTCTCAGCTGGTCTTGTTTCCTCAGACTAGAAGCTTCTGTGTCTTCATCCTGAATGGGTCTCAGCTTAATTGTGCTGCTAGAAGCCTGAAAGCTTAACCAGGCCAAAACGCCTCTAGTTTCTGGTCCTCACGCCTTATATACCTTTCTGCTTTCTACCACTACTCCCTGGGATTAAAGGCTCGCTTTCTGGGATTAAAGCGTGTGTCACCATGCCTGGCCATTTCCAATGTGGCCTTGAACTCACAGAGATCCAGAGGGATTTCTGTCTCTGGAATGCTAGGATTAAAGGCGTGTGCTACCACTGCCTATCCTCATGTTTAATATTGTGGCTGTCCTGTTCTCTGACCCCAGATAAGTTTATTAGCATACACAATATTTTGGGGAACACAATACCACCACACTGTTCTCATCAATTTCATCAGGGAGGGGAGAATTCAGATACTCATCCAGTTTCTGCAGTGTCTTCAGGAGCCCCCTCTCCAGCGCTTCATTGGCTTCTGGCCTTGAGTTCTTGATGTAAGCAGAGAATTTGGCAAAGATGTCCATTCCAGCAGTGTTTGACTCCGGGTGTTTTGGTGAAAGCTTTAAGTACTTGGGGGGGGGGGGGGGAAGAGGGCACAAGACTTCTTCAAGAAATTCCTCAATCTTATTTACATCCGTTTTGACTTTGCTGTTGAAGGTTATAAATGGTAGGTGGGTCCCGGGAGCCAAGTTTTGTAGATCTGCAGGCTTCCTTTTCAGGTCAACGGTTGTGACACTAAACACAACTCCTTTGAGCCACAGAATCATGAAAAGCCTCTGTGAAAAGGGGCAGTTTCCTATGCTTTCTCCGTCACTGCCGGCCTTGACAAAGAGCTCAATGAGGGGCTCTTTGTCCTCCTCCTTCAACCCGTTCAGGGGCATCGACAGCACCATGGCTGGCTGGGCTGGGCTCTGCGGACGGTGGCTGTGGCTGTGGCTGTGGCTGTGGCTATGGGGCTGTTGTCCTGAGTCTCTTAAAAGGCAGGCACTAGCCAGGCAGTGGTGGCAGACGCCTCTAATCCCAGCACTCGGGAGGCAGAGGCAGGCGGATCTCTGTGAGTTCAAGGCCAGCCTGGGCTACCAAGTGAAAAAGACGGGCACTATGGACAGAGTTCTATTCCTGTTGCATCCACAGTCAACATGAACCACAGAGCATTTCAAATACACTGTGGAGGAAACTGCACATATGTGAATTACCTAGGGCAGATATCACTGCATCTACCTTTGGAAGTGCAACATCATGTGATATTACTATGAAAAATGTCCCCACTGATTAAAAAATAAAATAAACAAAAATAAGGAGGGAGGACTTCTAAAATGCACACACTATCACCTCCCTAACAACAAAGATCTAAATGACCTGCCTAGAGGATGAAAATCCACTGACATACCCAAAGTGAGTACCGCATTTCAGTGGATATAATCATCTGGGGTTAGCTGAAGGTCTAATGGACACAGGCTAAAAAAGGATCTAAGTAGTATTTCATCCTTAATCTAAGAAAGAGAAGGGAGAGGGGAGACAGCCAGAGTAAGAAGGAAGAAACATTTGATAAACATGGCAGATATTAACCCTCACCTAGAGTTCCATATAGCAACAAATGGAGCATCATTCAATGCTATAACCTGCAACAGAGGCAGACTGGAGCTCCCCATCCTCCATCCCCTTCTCTGAACTTTAATTATTCTGCTTTTATGATTGCAATTGATACTGCAGTCACACATATGGCCTATAATAAGTCACTAGGGTCCTAATGGCTCTCAGAACTCAGAGAATAAGACCCCATTCTTAACAACAAAGGCAAGAAATAATAATGAGCAAAGTAGCTATAACTCTCAATTTTACTCATCTCAACCATAGATCCTATTTTGAATAACAACAATTGATAACTTGGAAAGTCTGTCACACTGTTGTAGCAGTTTTGTGAGGACATTTACCATCCTCTATCTTTTGACATCCCCTATGGCCTTTAATGCAGCAAAATCACTTTTAAGCATGTATTATTCAGGAACTGGGAATGTAATTCAATATTGTGTGCACTTGTGTACTATGCACTGGGTTCAATCCCCAGTACCAAAAAATGTTATATTCAAGATTATAATTTTCAAATAATATACTTTGTGACTTAAGAATAAAAGTGATACATCTTTCCTTTATTTCACTTTTGGGTGATGTCTAAGGGAGCCATATCATCTACAACCACTGGAGATCTTTGTGTATGGGACATCAAGACACATGGTTCACTAGAGAGGCAAGCAATAAAGATACGATAGGTAGAACCATGATGAGATGTACATGTACAGGGAGGCCTAAAAAAAAATACCCTCAGCCTGTCTCAGGAAATCAATAGAAAGAACTGATGCTCAAAGAGTGGGGAAGAGGCTGTCATTCTCAGGGGCAGGCCTGAGTGTATTTGAAAGAAGGTCAGGTTCAACCAAAAGTTTGAAGCTGTAAAGATTGAGCATGTACTAGGAAACCACAGTGACTTAAGCAAAAGGCCAAAGATGAATAAAGACACATGGTCTAGGGGGCAGGCAGGGAAGGGCCTTATTTGCCTTGCAAGGAGTGTAGACTTGATTCTGAAAACTGTTGAGTTGCCACCAGACAAGCATTCCTACTATATTTGTTCACAAGAGCTACCAGACTCACTGCTTTCACCACAGAGATTCCAGCTAACCCTTACTTCAGTCACCATAATGTCTATATAATGATCTTAACTGAAAATTCCAATGAACATTCAAACAACCAAGAAATTTTACCCCAATGTGCTCTAATTTTATTATCACTGGATACTTGCAAAATGAGGAAACTATTCTTGTCGGAGAAGTTATGAAGTGTTATGATTTAAACTAGAAAACACAGTTGCACATAAATATGCCATGTTGATTTTGTCCAAACATATATAACAAAAAAGAAAAGTGTAATATTTTTCAAAGCTGATGTTATATTTTAAGATTTTAAAATGTGACTTCTAAGCATTGTGTTCTAATCTGCAAATCAAACTCTTTTCCCAAATACCCATCCCTAACACTCATTCCGAGGGGCCAAAGACAGTCTTCTACAAGGCATGGATACACAATGGAAATGCCTGATATTCCAGAGCCCATCAATCACATATGAAGGATAATCCCCCAAGGAAAAAACATTTCTAGGGGAAAATACATATTTTTTACTTTGCTTTAATTTCATGTCAGTCCATATATGTTAACACCAAACATTTAAAGACAGAAATTAATGGCACACCGGATTTTCTCTCCCACTGTTTAGGCTCTTTCAACAGCTCTGCTTATTTCACAAGGTTATTTTAAGGATTAAACAAGGAAATGAAAGCACTTTGTAAACTGTAAAGTGCTACTCTGATGTAATGTTTCATTAACAAATTAATTTACAAATAGCTAGGACAAGGTGCCTTTTGAACAAGGGGCTTCCCTCTTACACAAAATCAAGGGGAAAGTGCTCTAGTGTGGTCTATTGAGCAAACGCAGGACTGTGGGGGCATTAACTGATGGTATGGCTCAGATGTACAAAATTCCGATGTTCTACATCAAACAGTAGCAGTCAAGTGGCGGGTGTAAGTCCATCTGGTTCTCATATTGCCCAAATGAGGTGTTGATGTAGGGGATTTCACTTAGTTGAATATGAACAAATCCTCCCGAACTTGTACCAGATGATGACAGACAGTGCAGCCTGTCCTCCACCTGGGCCTCGTGCTTTGATGTCCTCTATTCGCAGACTCTAGGCTGTCGCCTCAGACAAAGACATCAGTAGTGGACCATGTAATCTTAATTCCTGAGCTCACAAGTGACTTTGCTCATGAGTCACTCATCCGTTAAGCTGAGAAGCTCTGAGTGAGACCTTTATGAGTGAACCAAACATAAACCAGACTCACACAATTTTAATGCCCACAGCTGTGAATTTGTGGGAAATACATTTCTTGGAGGCCTGCCACTTCTTTGTTGAACTCCATGGCAGTTGGGGATACTATTTAATTGAGGTAGTGGAACTAAATTTTGGGGATAAACACAGAAGCCTGGCTAAAATAAAACAAACACTTTTTTTCAAGGAGATACACAATTCATTCCATCTGCTAATAGAAGGCAGTTATTAAGTTATTTAGGCAGGCATTGATGTCAAAGCATACTATTTACTTGAACTCCCTTCCAAGACCATGCTATATTCTCATCATAATTTGTTGTGTGAATGTAGGAAAGACAAACAGCATAAAGTGAGGAGTCCAGGGGCACTTTACAGTATTTATCTTGTCCTAAGAATCTGGTGTTTTCTATCGTAATTATCCAAGAGTCCAAAAATGTAGAATGAAGTCAGTTATACTGACTCTTAAAGCTATTGGATCACTGTAGTACACATGACAAGACCTATTAAACATGAGAAATATGATTCTTCTTATTATTAATGCAAATATAATTTCCATTAAAAGACAGATCTTAGCCAGTAGCTTCTTAGTCCTAAAAATATTAAATGCTGCAGGACATCTACTGACATTATAAATGTTCCTTATACTTTACCTAGCAAAACTCTGTGAAGACTTAAGTTATGAGATCCAATTTATGGAAATAACATGTCTTTGAATTACCTAAGCCTCAGACTAATACCAAACATCTCAGGAATGTCTCAAGCCAGAAAAAGAACCTCTAGCTGTGAAACTATATATTGTGAGACTAGTTATGGGCTGAGTTCCACTAGGTGGTTTCTTGGCAGTGTTCTAAATGCAGCAGCTCCTAAATCGGGATCATTTTTATTTCATGTATCCTAGCTGCACTGTTTTTGATATGCATACTTTCCCTTGGTCCTGATAAGGTTGAATATGTGTGGATATCATGTGGTAGACTCCAAAACCAGCTCTTAGGCTCCCTGCTACTAGGAAGTGTGACATCAGCAATAAACTGAGATGAAAAGAGCAAAGATCTCAGAGGTGAGTGTTAATGATCTTGTTTGTTATAGTGGAATTGCAGCCTAGTAGACCTTTGTGCCACTTGTAAGGCATTCTTGAAAGATTTTTGTCTTTATCAGTTGTTGAGAACAGGATAAGTAATTAGGTATCCTAGGAGAATAGGATACCTTTTGAGGAAATATATCCTACCAAGCACTGTACAGCTATTTAATATTTTCAAGATTCCCTGGATTGGATATCACTATTGTTAGCTCAATATCAGAGAAAGAAAACCAACTCCTATAAAGGCTTTGTGGCTTGTCCAAGTATACACTCAGTACTTTTGCCTCCTAAAGGTTTTTTTTTTTTTTTTTGCCACACTCATCTGTATAACCATGTGTCATCTTTCTTTGGGTTACAGAAATAGTGGAACATAGGACTGTAATCTAAAACTCTGGAATATCCATGAAGGTTTTTAATTTTATGAGTCTTGTTTCATTTGTTGTAAATCAGTGGCTGCCCCTAACCTTTCTCATCCCATCAGTGGCTTTCTATTTTGGCTATCTGCCCCCTAACAAAAAAAAAAAAAAAAAAAAAAAAAAAAGTCAGGCCTCTTTTGTTTCACCATCTAGAGGCCTTGGGCAAAAAGACTGTCACAGGAAGAGCTGGAATGGGATGGCTTTTGGCCCACAGACTTGATCCTATCATTTAGATTTCTCCTCAGATACTCCAATCCACAGGCACTCCATACCATACATTCCTTCTTAGGGGAAAAAATGGATCATAAATATGAAACAGGAAGTCCAAATTGATGATAAGTTACCTGCTTATCAAGGAATCATCTTGTAGACTAAAGATCAGTGTTCATCCTGACTCATTGGTGAGAATCCCTTCGGCCCATCATTGCCCAAGGGAAGTCAAAGCAGCAAGGCATTTCCTGTCACTCATCAGGCTTATCACTCAACACAGAGATAAACAAAGCTGAAGCAGAAGAGTGAAAAGCTATCCTCAAATTCTTCATCTAGTTCTGCCCACTGCAGCCCTTCTCAAGGATGGTGACTTCTGTGTGCTACTCACTTGGCCATCAGCAGGGAAGGAAGAACCAGCTAGAGACCTGAAATAAGCCTATGCTGAGACAGAGGCATGATGAATAGAAAATGTTAAGTCAGTTACTCTCATAGAAACCAAAGTGCTTGAAAAGACCACAAACTCTGCCACTGACTGCCCTCTGAATCTCCAGGATATGTAACTATCTCTTCTCCTCATGAGGATAAATACAAACAGACAAAGAATAGTATCTTAGTCACTGTTCAATTGCTTGGAAGAGACACTATGACCAAGGCAACTCTTATAAAAGAAAGCATTTAATTTGGGGGCTTGCTTACAATTTCAGAGGTTTATTCCATTATCACCACAGCAGGGAGCATGGCAGCAAGCAAGCAGGTGCTTGAATAGTAGCTGAGAGCTACATCCTCATGTGTAGGCAGAGAAAGAGACAGACAGACAGACAGACAGAGACAGACTGGGTTTTTTATGAACTTTTGAAGCCTCAAAGCCCACCCCCAGTGAACACACTTTCTCCAACAAGGCCACAGCTTCTAATCCTTCTAATCCTTTCAAATAGTGTCATTCCTTGATGACTAGGCATTCAAATACATGAGCCTATAGAAGTCATTCTTATTCACACCACTACAAATAGATAGGAACAAGTAGCAGGTGCTTCCTTCAACAGTACATAAGCTTGACCTGACCCCGTCTTACACTGTCCCCAGGTAGTCACCCACAAATTCTAATTATGTGCTAATTATGGTTTTTTGGGTTTTTTTGGTTTTGGTTTTGGTTTTTGGTTTGTTTTGTTTTGTTTTGTTTTTTTGCAAGAAAAGAGTTTCATGCTCCCCAAACATATGTCTTAGACTATGTTAACCCTAGGGCCCAATATTGACCACTTTTCATTGGTAACTAGCTCCTTTGGAAAATGCTGAGTCTATTGCATGTGCAATGGCTTTCTCTATATATAAGGTAATGTTTTTTCTTCAACATTTGTCAGCACTTACTATTGCTGGTTGTTTTCTTACTCTTAGCTCTTTTTGCTCTTTAACTCTTTTTTTGTGGGGAGGGGGGAACTGCCACCAGCCCCCAATAAGTAACACACAGAGGCTTATTCTTAATTATAATTGCCCAGCCTTAGCTTGGCTTGTTTCTGCCAGCTTTCCTTAACTTAAATTGTCCCATCTACCTTTTGCCTCTGGGCTTTTTCCTTTTCTTACTTCTGTAATCTTACTTTTACTCTTACTCTGTGGCTGGCTGTGTGGCTGGGTGGCTGGCCCCTCACATCCTCCTCCTTTTCTCACTCCTTTTCCTCCCTTTTTTTCTTTCCATATATTCTCTCTGATTGCTAGCCTGCTTATCCTTTCTCTTGCCTCACTATTGGCTATTCAGCTCCTTATTAGACCATCAGGTGTTTTAAACAGGCAAGGTAACACAGCTTCACAGAGTTAAACAAATGCAACTTAAAATACAACACATCTTTGCATCATTAAACAAATATTCTACAGCATAAATAAATGTAATACATCTTAAAATAATATTCTACAATAACTTACATCTATTTAGATACTTCATCCAAGGACAGTGGCAAACTGCTGTGCAGTACCCACTGGATAATTAACAACTCTCTTATCTCAGATTCAGTAATTCAGTTTTAAACATCTACACTGTTTCAATGTTCAATTTACATCTACTCATAAGCCCTAATGAGAAGAAAGCCTTGCTTCAAAATTTTGCAAATGCACTAAGGCAGAATAGAGTAGTAGCTCAATAAGTAATTGTGTTAAAGTAAATTGGACCTATCAAACAAGAATTTAAGTTCTATGAGTGTTGGAAAAGAGGCGTAGTGATGCTCACAAATGTACCCCATGTGGTACTTCAAGAACCTGAAATGTGCACAGCAGAGAAGAGCTACCAAACTCAGGTTCAGCAAGGGAAGCAAAGCTAGCCCTTACCTCCACACTGCACATTCTTCTCACTGCTCATTTAGGGAAGAGTTTATTCATAGTATTTACAGGATTTTTTTTTCTCAAATCAGAGGCCTCCTTCACTTGTTTGCTTCCCTGAAAGAAAATGTACCCTAGGGAACACCTAAAATACATATATATTTTTCTGTTGAAAGAGATGGGAAAGTTCACATCCTTTATTAAAAACATAAAAATCTCATTTGGGTGAAGGTTAAGGAGACCAGTGGGTGTTCCTGCCTTATCACTGGGGAATCTCTGTGTTGTTCTTTTCCTTTTCTTTTGTGTTTAAAGTTCTATAATGTTATGAAAAACAACAAGTCTTTTACATAAATCATCTCGTGCTAAGGTGGCAGGTGCACTGAGAGCAGAATTAATGTTTTTGTCTCTCAAGCTTCAACAAAAAAAATGAGTCTTTGTTAACTTTTCAGCCAAAGATTCTTCTGGAAATCATTTCCTCAATTAAGTATTCTACAAAAACAGAGGTAAATGACTACAACTTCAGCCTTGGACTTCAAGGAAAGCAAGCATCCTACCTCCTGAATTCCATCAAGACTATAGTTTAAATACTCTGTAATCTTCCTAGGTGTTTCCTCTGGGGACTTGGGAAGACCTAGAATTCTAACCAGGGTGTGGTCTCAGGAAAGTGCCCTGCCTTCATATGAGGGAGTAGAAAGAGCAAATGTTGATAGGATCTAGGAAGAAGAAAATCACCCAAACAGGTCACCTGTGGTGATATTGTGTTCCCCAAAATATTGTGCACCCTAATAAACTTCTCTGGGGTCAGAGAACAGAACAGCCACTAGATATGGAGGCCAGAAAATGGTCACACACACCTTTAATCCTAGCATTCCAAAGGCAGAGATCCATCTGGATCTCTGTGAGTTCAAGGCCACACTGGAAACAGTCAGGCATGTGACTCACGCCTTTAATCCCAGGAAGTGATGGCAGGAAGCAGAAAGGTATATAAGGCCTGAAAACCAGGAACTAGAAGCTGTTAAGCTTTTAGGCTTTTGAGCAGTTCAGCTGAGATCCATTTGGATGAGGACTCAGAGGCATCCAGTTTGAGCAAACGGGATCGGCTGAGGAATTGGCAAGGTGAGGAAGCTGTGGCTTGTTCTGTTTCTCTGATCTTTCAGCAATCACCCCAATACCTGATTTTATTAATAAGACCTTTTAAGATTCATGCTACAGTCACCTAAGAAACAGATTAAGGCAATGTTTACATCAGTTACTAATGTAATCTCATAGCATAGAAAAGTTCCTGATATAAGGGGCTGGGGAGGTGACCTGGTGGGTAGGAGTACTTGCTGCACAAGCATAAGGACCTAAATTCACAGTACCCACATAAAGAGCCCTTGTGGTCAAGTGAGTCAATAATTTCAGCACTGTCAGCAAATAGAGGCAGGAGAACCAGAGGGCTTGCTGGCCACCAACCTAGCTCCAGGTTCAATGAGAGACGCTGTCTCTAGAAAATAAGTGTAGAGTGATAGAGCACAGCTGGCGACTGCTGTGAATTCGTGCTTGTGCTTCTGGGCTTGCTGCTGATACACCATGTGCACAAACATGCCATACTCACACATTTATACGTATATACAAAATCACACACATAAAAAAAGAAAAAAGTTTCTGGCATAATAGGAAACATTTAGTTAATCAGATCAAAAAAATGTAGTGATCCAAAAGATACCTGCAATTGTACACATTCAAAACACAATTGTTTGGGGCTAAGAGGATCAGAAGATGGAGGCCAGCCCTGGCTACATGAGTCCCTGTCTCAAAAACAAAAACTAAAGAAAAAAAATCTACTGTTGTCTTAATCGCCTTTGTGAAGTGGAAAGACGCTGTTAGAGGGTATATAGGAAGGTCATATAAAAGCAATGCTGCCTCACTTTGTCACCACAATTACATAGAAGATACAGCCCAGGTTTTTGTATAGCACCTGGGGTGAAGCTCTCAGCATTGGTACTCCCTGAAGAAGCATTCTGATGACCACATTGCTGCAATTCCAGGATACCCTGAACCACTAATTTGTTCTCTTCCAGTCAGTTTGCCATGTGGACACTGATGACTGGCTGGATGTACAGATGCACAGAGACTTTGCCATGTAGACACTGATGAGTCTCTGTGCATCTGACAAAGAAAAGGTTAACCACAAGATGGGCAATTAGTGACTCAAGTCCTCAGGGATATCCTTCCCCTCATTCTAAAGGTAATCAGAACGTTCTAGAAGTTATGGCAAAGAAGGTGGGACTCATACAACCAAACACGACCTGATGCCCTGGCTCGATTTGTATCTGGGTCCTTCATTTATGAACTCCAAGACCCTCATATGAGCAAGGTATAGAGGCAACTGACCGCTGGAATCCAGTGTCTCCTTTTCCCTTAAACAGTGTCATTAATCTTTGCCAAGAGCCATCCCTGGTGGTGGATGGGTCCTGCAGAGGGTGTAAGGAGTCAGCGGGAGAAGGAAATGAGCCAGGCCATGGTGGTCAGGAGAATCTTGCAGCCTGACTGACTAGCAGCCAGAGTGTTTATTTATACAGAATTTAGTTAGCAGGGATATATTCATGATGTTCCAAAACATAGATCTTATCATTTTTGGTTTTGGACATGTGTTTCACTTTCTTCTGCTCATCTTTTAGTCATCATTAATAAACTATGACAGAACAGAGTTATTTCCAATCATTTCCCCTCAGGTTTTAACATCATTAATAAACAGAGTTATCATTATTATTCATTAACCCTGTGACCCAATTTTTGAGAATCTAGAGGCATATGACAGCCTGTTCTCAGGCTGGTTGCTTTGGTTGCTTCAAGGACACTAGACCAAAAACAAAATCTTCAACCACCCTGGGCATTTTGCCATGTCTCAAGCAATGTATTATTAACTGTTAGTGGTGAGAGTGCCCAGGAAAAATCCTCAGGCTAAAGCTGAAGTTATTATTCAAATTCTGGCATAATACAATCAATGTTCACATTTATATCTTTATTGGATTTATTTATATGTCTAATACTGGCATTCTGTTGTTCCTTGGTCATATGTCATTATAGTAGCTCTACATGAGCTAACTTCTAAGAGAGGGAAGTCCTAACACCTCATACTTTTATCTTTCCACTCCATACTTTACTTATCAATATGTCTCTATGTAGGGCAGAGTTGTATGCCATGTAATTGTCTGAGTGTACAGTGGGAAGAGGCTTGTAATCTGAACTGTGGCCAACTCTTCTAGCCCACTGGATCTTGTTGACCTTTTTAATTTTACTTTGTTTTGAATATCTTGTTCCTGTGTAAGTAGAGGGACAGATGTTTCAAGAATGTCTCATAGCCTTATAAAGATACCTCTGGCTTCTTTATGTGTCACAACCTCCAAGGCGTAAGGAAGACCTTCAAGTAGATAAGGATATCTCCTTCAAAGTGTGTGGGGGGGTGGGGATAGTATGTTCAGGACTTTCCTGGGTAAGCTTAGAAGCAGCATTCCTGGGAGAAGGCATAAATGATTCATAAGGAATTTTCCATCAATCCAATATCCTCAAATTGTACAAATATTAAAAGTGCCCCAAGTATGTAACAGGTAGAGATGAAAACCAAAGGTGGCATGGCAGCCATCATGTGCTCAGCTTTGCTGGATCTTTGTCAAGCAGTTGTGCTGGCCTTATGACTTCTGCCATTCCATTCGGATATGGCTGTGCCAAATCTTCAATGCAGGTGATATTCAGAACCACTGAATGCCACAAGTGCAAACACTGTCCAGCAGAACTGTCTAGTGTCTTGAGACACTAGAAAATCTTGGCATTCTACTTGCTCACATTCAAAGCTGACACTCTAGAAAGAAGTAAAATCTGGACCAAATGTCTGCAGAGGGTCTCAGAGACCACAGAATAAAGTCCAAGGCATACCCCAATCTGGATGGCATCTGAAATCAAGGAGTCTTTCCAAGCCTGGAGAAAAATGAGAACTGGTTCTGAATGTAGGTCAAGGAGTGAATTAGCGCAATGGGGTCAAAAGACTGAACGAGGGCATTTGTTCAGAGGGCAGCATTGGCCTGAATCAGAGAGGAAAAACCTGGTCAGAGCCACAGAATCACACATCTAGGGTAAGGGCAAGAATGGCTCTAAGTTTGTTAATTGAGTCAATCTTGAACATAAACATTATTATGATCAGCAATAAGGAAATAGCATATTGATTTTTCTATATATTTCCTTTTACATATGTCAGCTTAGCCTGGCCTCATGCTTTATTAGGGCATGGCAAAAAGTCATGAGTCTAATTTCTGTACAGCTACCATTCCTTTGCCTTTAACCAGGCTATAGAGGTGAAGAAAAAGAACAATGTCATGATTGTTTTCCACTGCAAATCTCTCTTCTTCTCTTGTCCTCCCACTCAACCTCCCTCAGTGAATCCTAATTCTGTTAAGGAGTGAATCTTCCCTCTAACTAGGATTTCTCTCCTCTCTAAGAGCTTGTCGTCTGGGACCCCCACATGCAGCACTAACTGGCTCAACAATCTCACAGTCACACACGGAAATTTAAAATGTAGTCACTAGATGTGAAATCACGCTACACTTCAGTCACTGCCTGTTTCCTTTCCAGATGCTTCATGTGCTGAGGCTGAATGCAAGCGAGTGACACCATGAGATGCGATTTTTGTTAAAGCATGCAAAGATAGTATAAAGACTTCTCCCTTGTTCAACCAAATATACTGATGTTCAAAAATGTGTCTTTTAAAAAATTATCTATGTGTTCAAATAAAATGCTGATACAGTGAACTCTGATTATGTAAAAATCTGCAACATAATATTGGGAAAACATGAACTCTGAGATAAATCAAGTATAATTCATCAATGCATCAACAAACATTTATTGTATATATTTATGATCTAATCACTGTGTTTATGCCAGTTTTTATGGAATATGTCACCACATAATTTATATCATCATATTCAAACCCTCAGAGAGTAATATTTTCAAGTGCATTGAAAGATAACTCATGAGAAAACAATGGGGAAATGTAGAAAGGAAAAGATTATGCAAACTTGGCTTCATCAAAATGTAAACTTTCAATTTCTCAAAATATAAGCTCATCTCATGAGATTCATACACATGCATCTATATGTGATATATATGTACCAGGGACAATGACTTTGGTTTATTATAAGGTTGTATAATATGATAAGATATTAAGATTCAAATTATAAATGATCTGTGGATATGACACTCAAAAGTGAAGACATACAATGGCTTATTTGTATATTTGAAGAGTCATAAGTATTTGTAATATTTGAAAAATATCAACTTTTAGAGAACTGAAAATTAAAACAGCATTAAAATCCAATTTAGGGCTTGTGAAAGGGCTCAGTGAATAAAGCACTTGACACACAAATCTAATGTCCTGGGTTCCATCCTTGGATCATACAGTAAAAAGAGAAAGCCAACTTCAAAAGTTGTCCTCTAATCTACATCCAAGCATGCATGCACAGACACACACACACACACACACACACACACACACACACACACACACTTACATACAACACACATCTACACACACACCATGGCATGCACATCTCTTTCATACACACACATTAACAATAAAGTATTTAAAGACAATTTAACTTACAATTTGGCCAACATATGTTTAATAATAACCAAAGGACTTAGTTGCTTAGTTGTTTTGTTTTTGTTTTTGTTTTATTTGAGTTTTTTACTTTACCACTGAGATACACTCTCAACCACTGAATCTTAAAAGTAAGACTGTATGACAACTCCTCTACCCCACAAAACAAAAAGAAGTCCACTTACATAAATAAGAGTTGAGATTCTCTGAGGGAAATTTTTTTTAATTATTGGAATTGGAGAATTGTGGATGTGGATAAGGGTAGGTTACAGTCTGGGAAATGTTTTGTCTTCAAAGAAATCAAGAGACAATTTTCCTAATGTGGAGAGTTAGGATTCAAAAGACAGAACAGCAATCATACCACAAGGGCACTTGCTCAGCTATGTTCACATCAGCATTGTTTGTAATAGCTAGAACCTGGAAACAACCTAGATGCCCTTCAACTGAAGAATGGATAAATACAATGTGGTACATATACACAATGGAATACTACTCAGCAGAGAAAAACAATGACATCATGAGGTTTGCAGGCAAATGGATGGATCTAGAAAAAAATCATCCTGAGTGAGGTAATCCAGACTCAGAAAGACAAACACGGTATGTACTCACTCAGAGGAGGATACTAGATGTGGAACAAGGATGACTGGACTGCTACTCACAACACCAGGGAGGCTACCTGGAAAACAGGACCCCAAGAAAGACACGGGGATCGCCCAATGACAGAGAAATGGATGAGATCTACATGAACAGCCTGGACATGAGTGGGGGTAATGAAGGGCGAGGGTCGAGGGAAAGAGAGCTTGGGGGAGCGGGAGATCCCACCTGGATCAAGAACAGAGAGGGAGAACAAGGAATAGGAGACCATGGTAAATGAAGACCACATGAGAATAGGAAGAAGCAAAGTGCTAGAGAGGCCCACAGAAATCCACAAAGATGCCCCCACAATAGACTGCTGGCAATGGTCGAGGGACAGCCCAAACTGACCTACTCTGGTGATAGGATGGCCAAACACCCTAACTGTCGTGCTAGAAACCCCATCCAATGACTGAGGGAACTGGATGCAGAGATCCACGGCCAGGCCCCAGGTGGAGCTCCAGGAGTCCAATTGGCGAGAAAGAGGAGGGTTTATATGAGCGAGAATTGTTGAGACCAAGGTTGGATAAAGCACAGGGACAAATAGCCAAGTGAATGGAAACACATGAACTATGAACCAATGGCTGAGGGGCCCCCAACTGGATCAGGCCCTCTGAATAGGTGAGACAGTTGGTTGATTGGCTTGATCTGTTTGGGAGGCATCCAGGCAGTGGGACCGGGTCCTGTGCTCAGTGCATGAGTTGGCTATTTGAAACCTGGGGCTTATGCAGGGACGCTTGGCTCAGCCTGGGAGGAGGGGACTGGACCTGCTCGGACTGAGTCCACCAGGTTGATCTCAATCCTCGGGGGAGTCTTTGCCCTGAAGGAGATGGGGATGGGGGGTGGGCGGGGGGGAAGGGGAGGGGGGTGGGAGGGGGGAGAACAAGGGAATCCGCAGTTGATATGTAGAATTAAATTATATTGTAAAAAAATATAAATTTATATTGTAAAAAAAATAAAAATAAAAATAAAAAAAAGAATTTCCATACCAAAAAAAAGACAGCAGATTCTTACACTAAACAAGATATTAAGTCCATCCTTACAGCCCAAATAGTTGTAAGTTCTTAGTGGCTCTTTTTCTCTCTGGCTAAGTCATCCTGACAATCATCTAGTAAAGCAATTTACAAACCATAGTACCAAGCAGCCAAGGCCTAGGTAACTTAAGCTTTTTGATTTGAGAATGTCATCAGGAATACATAGGCAACATAATCTTCAAACGTCTTGTCAAATGAGTTTCTAAAATGTACAGCATGGCAATTCTGTCTAGATAGGTGTCTTAGTCACCAGGCACAAAGCTCAGCGTCCTGACAGTAGTGCAGAGGGCAAAGCTTGTGGCTCTTCCTGAAATGGTGGAGCATAATGAGTATACAATTAGACTAGCAAACTTTTGCTCCTTCAAGACATGAGCCCAGGTTGAGCTGCAAGCAAGACCAATAGTTCCCCTGAAGGATGGTTGACAATTTAAAGATGAGTTTCCCAGAGCCAAGAGTACTGTTCTTCACATAAGCTCACAGCATTTCATCCCAGTGGAGTGTAGAAGTGAATACAAATTGTAAATAAAACTCAAAGAAAAATGTCAAAATTCACATGCTTTTAGAAGCAACACAATGCAGCCTCTACATTTAAGTAATAAAATGATCACCAGTGGACAAAAGCCTTGTTAGGTTACTTTTTGTAGGTAATTAAACACTGCAGAATGTGAACTCAAAAGAATAGCATTAGCTTTTGAATACTAATCCATGGTCCTTCTAGGAATAATTAAGGTTATTATCTTTGCAGTACATTGTCAGTTGAATCAATAAATGTTTAGTTCCAGAGAAGAAAGGAAAGTTCCCAACTCACTCAAAAGTACTGTGCATTCTTAAAGAAATTTCTTTAAGAAATTTAAAAGACAGCAGAAATCATTGCTTTCAACATCATGGAGTAGTTTTGCAATTCTATTAGGCAGGATTCTTTTACATCTTTGAACATAACCAGGAGTTTATACATTGGTATAATTCATATAATTTAGTTCCAAACCAAGACTTGAAAAAATCAAAACCTAAGGAAAAGTTTATATAAATGAGTCAATAAACAATGAGCCAGTCATATGGTAGAATAAAATGTATACTAACTTATAAAATAGTATAAACTACACTTGAAACATACCCAGCATAAACAATTTGAGGATAGAATTCTATCATCGAGAAATTGGCACAAAATGAATCATAGACCTACATACAACAGCTAAAATAGCAAATGCTTATTTTAAAAGGAAAATCTTCACAGTGTTAAGTAAAGAATCTTCCATTTCTACCAAATGCTGAAGTGGATTTCAAAAATTTTAAAGTATTTGCAGTTTAAGTGGATCTGGGAGCGTGGGGAGGTGAGGAGAGGAACTGGAGGGAGAGGAGAGAGGGGCAATTGCAGTTGGGATGTGATATTTGAGAAGAATAAAAAGAAGAAAATGAGTTCCTGGTCAGTTTAGGCTACAGAATAAGACACAGTCCAAACACTAGGAAAGAAAGAATGGGAGGGGGAGAAAGGGAGGGAGGAAAGGAGAGAAAAAGACAAAGCTGGAGGGAAATAAAAGGGAAGGATGGGTGGATATGAGGGAAGGAGAGAAGGAGGGAAAGAAGAAAATAAGAAAGGGAAATGGAGAGAGAAGAAAATGAAAAGGAGAAAAGGGAGAGAGGAGGGAATGAGAAAATGAGGGAAGGAAGGAAAAAAAGAACTGGCAACCCAGACTAGTTTAAAAAAAAACTATCAGCTTTAGGAGGAGCGCAGCCAGCTGGCCTGATAAAATTATAGCTGTCCTGTTCCAGGTAGTGCACAAGGCACGTGTGCTAGCTACTTCCCACTGAGCCAACTTGAAGTCTGCCACTGCACCTGGAGATTGGGGACACACAATCCTCAGAATGCTGGAGGCCAATGAGAAAGAGACAACATAGCTGAAAGAGTCTCTGGCTGCCAATGGGAAATGTAGTGGGTAGCCGTTCCAGCTTTGACCTGGAAGTACTACCCCCTTTGAGGCTTCGGTAACTGTCACTCCTACAAGGTGGAGCTGAGAGAGGACTGCTGAAGACCTGAGATCTGGATGGGCCAGCTATCTTGGTTCCTGGATCCTGGACGCTGGAGGTAGACCAAGCAGAGTTCTCCAGAGAACACTAGACTGTGTGTGCTACACCTTTCCCAGACCCTGTAACCTATCCCTTCACTTGTAAGTTGCCCCACAAAATAAACCTCCCTTTTAACTACATTGAGTTGCCTTAATATTTAAACCAATAGGGAAATTTGGAGGGGGTATATAGGTTCACCCCATATCTGCAATAAACGAGTTTGCTACTTGCTTCTCACCTGATTCCTAGTGTCTGTATCATTGACACTGCACCTTCTCACACCCGCCCCCAGGGGATGTTCAGGCAGTTTGGTCCACAACAATCAGCAAATCATATATATGACACAGAACTTGCCTTTAGAATAATCCATGTAGTTTCAGTAAAAGAAGGGAAATACATACACACACACACACACACACACACACACACACACACACACACACCATATGCGTGAATGCTGCCATAAGTTTATGAAAAGTGAAAAACTGGGAATATCCACAGGGACAAGAAGTCATATGAAACCAAACACAACTTGTATTTCCTCAGAAAGGGATATGTGTCTATGACCAGGTTTCCAAAAACCTCTGTCATCTACACAGTAGACTCTTTGTCAAGAGAAAATCACACAAGGCAATTGAGATGTGCAAGAGGATCCAGCATGCCACTAAATTTCAAAGACTGCTGGCATTTTTTCACATAAGCTCATGAGACTTTCCATGGTAAAGTGATACATTATAGAACATACTTCTAAATAAAGTTTATTAGCTGTTGGACAGTTTTCCCAATGTTATCTTTATTTTTACTACCTTTAGATTTTGATTCCATTCTATCTTTGATGCTTAAATATAAATCTAGTTGTTATTAGGGCTTGATAACGTATGATTTCCTCAAAGTACTTCTATGTGTGGTGACTTTCATCACCAGAAATCTAGTGCAGGGCTTCTGTGAGCACAGAAAGCCCCCCAGAACCAGCTCAATATATTAAGTCATTGATGAAGCTACTTGGTCTGGAAGGGCTAAACTATGTGAGCCAACTTTTATACCTCTATTAAAGGTGAATTTTTACTTTGGAAAGTCAGAGTCTATTCTTCTCAGTGAGTAAGTCATAGTCCCCTATAAGGTGACTACTATAATTGTCTGACAGGACTTACTTAAGGGAAGAACAGGGCCAACCAAGATTCCTCTAAGCTCTTCACCAGACACCTACTTTCTGGAGGGTCCAGGTCAGAGAAACCTAAATCCAAGCTTGGCCTTTGAAAACTTAAAGAAATGAAAGAAATATGGTGGTCCCTACCAACTTTATCAGGATATAAGCACAGTAATGTCAGAAGGTGTCAACTATCATGACTATCAGCATGTATCAGGTATATTTCATGCCTGACATAAATGGAAATTGGCCAAAGATCCCAAATCCTTCATCAGTGTAATTTGAAATGCATAGACACTCACAGCAGAGGCCCCACCAGCCTCAGCCATTCCAGCAGCATCAAGACAGCATTAGTCTGAGCACATTTGTCAATATATATATGTGATATACAAATATATCACAGGGATGAGCAATGTACCTGCATGATAGACTGATCCCAAGTTATCTGAGTAGGACATACTGTGGTGGCTAAGCAACAGCCCTCTTTCCTCATGTAGCCAAGCCTCATCTCAAGAATCAATGTGCAGGACACTGTAGACTAAACCACACTGAAGCCAGGGTAGCTCATGATATACAGTGACCAAATTACCTTGAACAAAACTCTGAGTTCCAAGTTCACAGAAATCTCTACAGTACAATACAGCACAAATTGGAGGCGAGTTCAGATCCTTCCATAAGGAAGGTAATAAGCTCTAATCTAGTGATTTCCATCCTGAGAAAAAGCAGCAGAATGGGATGATGGAATTTCAGGGTTTCTATATTTGAGCAGTGGCATCAAAATGGACATGACAAAGTATTCTAGCTCTGTTTGTGTATTTGATAATGTGAACAACAGAAGTTTTACTCTATATCTGACCTTTGTTTTCACCTCAGAGAACAGATGAACAGATGTAGACATAGATGTAACATTCAAGGATAGAATGGTGATGCTCTTCTGCACATCACCTAAAACAGTGTTTTAGTTTATAATTAAAGGTTTCCTTGTGGCATTTACATGCATGCTACATTTTGGTTTACTCCTCAACTCATAGTATTTCAACCATCTTCCCATTGCCTCTTTCCTTACTGTACCTTTTTACTTCCAGTATGCCCCCTGCCACATTAATAACTTATGTGTTCAACTGTCTTTCCTACCCACTTCCTTTAACATGTCTTTTTTTCCCATTTCTCACAAACCCTTCTCTACATTGCTCCTACCCATATTTACTTCCACCCAGATACAAATATTAGTGATTAAAAACTAGGCTACACATATGTTAGAGAACATGTGGTATTTATCTTTATGAGCCTGGGACACCTTTCTCAAATAGCATGTTCTCCAGCTCCATTCATTTTCCTAAAATATTTATGATTTTACTTTTCATTACAGCTGAATAAAACTCCATTTTGTATAAGTACCACAGTTTTGTTATTTAGTCATCTGTGGACTGATGTGTAAGCTGGTTCCATTTCCATGTTGTGAAAAAAGAGCAGCAATTAACACAGATGTGCAAGTTTCTTTGTCATAAGATGTGGATCCCTTTGGGTGTATGCCCAGGAGTATTATAGCTAGGTCATTGTAACAGTGTCATTAAAATAAAACTGAAACATAAAAAGAAAGTATTTCATGATTTTCTAAGGAGCTAAAACTATCAATATTATACAACCAACCACAGAAACAACCTACATCTAGTATCTTGAAGACTGAATCTTAGAATTCCAGGGTGAGATAGTAAATCGGGTGTTCTGTTTTACATATTACAATCTTTTCCCAACTTCATTTCTGTATGAGTGACAGAACGTCTGAATTTTGTAAAATACACTAAGTCAGCACTGAAGAGAGTGTCATCCATGGCAGATGCTTTGGGATTGGTCTAGGAAAGATCACCTGTCATGTACTTAAGAGGTTTATCTGATAAAGCACAGAGTTCTGATATTGAAAAGTGATTAACAAAACAAGCAGCACGTTAAATATTAAGCATTTATTGGAATGTGAACACTGTGCTAGAGGTTATAGCATCACAGGAAATGAATCCTTCAAGAAGTTCAAGGTCTTTGACTCCACTGCTGTGCCAAAGCACTAAGATGTCAACATTTATCAGAGGTCTCCAGAAAGGCATAGCATAAAGCATGGCTACTGATGTTCTCACACACTAGTACTTTCTGTCCAGGCTCCATGGCCACTGCCTCTTGCACCATGCACTCTAGAGAAATGTGACTCAGCCATTTTTCCAGAGGACTTCCTTTGCCTAAGGATTTGTTCTTGGTAGAAGTGTTTTTCTTATTCTTCTGTAAGGTGATCAGATTTTTCTTCCCTGATTTCTATCAAAAATTCTTAGTCTGTTTATCCTATAAAGTTTTATTAAGGAACTCTTTTAGACACTGGAGAGGTGAATTCATGACTAATAAGAGCTTGCATCCCCTGTCAAAACACTGGAACCATGACTACAGTAGATTCCATGTTTCTAACTTCTGAATCTGTGCCATGACTAGTCCATATCCCTGGACCAATCTGTGCCTACAACACATGCTGTAAGACTCTATCCCTCCACTCTGCAAGAATTTCATCCCCTACATCAGATTGTGCCCTCTCAAACAATAATGCTCAAACTTACTAATTTACTTTTCAAAAATTCCCATCCTCGACCATTTGTCATCTCCAGTCCTCTATGTATGTGCTGCTTGCTGTCTTCTCAGGATGTGATCACCATATAATCCTTGCAAGAATATATTATTGTGTTACTTATAAATGATGACTCTTCTGTTGTGGTCCAGTCTATGGAGGAGAATCACTTGTCTGCCATCTTTGCCTCATTCAAATACTTCCTCCTGAAAAATCTCTAAATTCTCTAAAAAGATGTCATTTTCTTCAAGAACTAAACATTTTCAAAAGCCAGAACCATTTTGGCAACAACATTATCCAAAACACTTACATTTTTTAAGCATACTCTATATGTTTACACATGTGTAGTGTTTGTTAGCTCATTCTATTGTCATGTAGATGATTGGTTGTGGGTAATATTAATAGTCACTGACATTTGCTACTTGAAGTATAAATATAAAGAAATGTGACATGAAGTATAGGCAAACTTCTGCCATTCTGCACCTTGTATGAAAATGTTGATTATGAAGGGAAGAAGAGAAAACTACCAATTACAGAGTTCTCCACTTGTTTCTCTTAGTATAGCATTGCTGGAGTTAGATAAATAGAAGCCTTTAAGTGAGTGTCTTGTCTTGAGAGACTGGGGGCTCTTTATATGCTTTTACTAACTAGAGCACTAGCTTAAGACACAGAAGCTGTGCTAGAGCTTGGTCCCTGGAGTACAGCTCCTCTCATTTGTAAAACAGGCATTGGCTTGAAGGTTGTCTGATGCCCTCAGAATGATACTGTTTTGGGGCCAGAGAGATTGGTCAGTGAATAAAAGAACTTGACATATAAGTCTGAGGACAATCTAAGGAAACCTGGGTATAATCCTAAGGAACACTGTGGTAGAAGGAGAGAACTGACTCCAGCAAATTGTCCACTGACTTCCCAATCCAAACCATTGTACATGTGCACCCATGATCATACATAAAATAAACAAACAAACATGTAATAAAAATGTTTAGACAGGCATGATGGAGCACTCATGCAGGTGGATCTCTGTGAATTCAAGACCATCCCAGTCTACACAGAAAATTTTACGACAGCCAGGGCTAATTAGTAAGACCTGGTCTCAAAAAAACAAAAAATGTCACTGTTCTTCAGGAACAATTCTACAATGTCCCCATAAAATGATATAGGGAAATGTGCCAAGGTTCATAATCACCTAACCAGTTTGTATTGGCTCATATTCCAGGAGCTGGAACATATTCTGAAGATTTCAGAATACTTCACTGGTGGTGTTAATTTAAAAGATGGGGGGAGGGATTGCTTGGCTGAGCCTTGAAGCACACCCAAAGAATTGTCTGAAATAGTATGGGAAAGACTACTTAATAGTTAATAAATTACTTTACATTTTCTCTTGAGAAACTTTA
Source organism: Peromyscus melanophrys (assembly GCA_902168415.1). Taxonomy (NCBI): domain Eukaryota; kingdom Metazoa; phylum Chordata; class Mammalia; order Rodentia; family Cricetidae; genus Peromyscus; species Peromyscus melanophrys. Next base: position 14,109 of record CABHPR010126275.1, on the reverse strand, counting down.
ACAAAACAGAGAAGCAACAAATGTATTCAGATATTTGAAAAGTATCTCATTAGTACCATTTTAGTTACATACACAAGAACTCTGGGCCATTAATGTTCACTTAAAACTTACAAAGTACTTATGATGTAGTCATAGACAGCCAAGATATAGGAGCAGAGCAAATGCTGTGGATACAGCCCTGACTGGGACTTGAAAGTACAAAGAAAAAGAATAAAATGCATGTGGGGAACATGTGAATGTGTTGAGACAATATAATAAAGATTAGTAAATGGTGTTCTTCCACTGGGAATTTAATAAATGCCAACAATGTCTTGGACACATCTCCTATTTCCAATTAAAAGAACATACAAACTCAGTATAAGCATGAAGTTAGTTTGCAATAAAGGGAATGGGATGATGAATCAATGCACAGTTCAGACTAGGAAAAAGACCCAATGTCAAACTCTTATAGACCATGAAGCACACAAACCCAAAAGGAGAAATGAAGATGATCTTGTGCTCTGGAGTTTTTCAGATTCCCTTTAAAAAGTGTGCTAATTTGGGAAGTCTGTGCTAGAATTTTGGCTCTGACCAGGCCCTGGGTTGCACTGTCATGGGAACATACATTTTTAAGAAACAAGTATTCCAAATAGAAGTACATGAACACAAAAAGTAATTAATGAATATTTTGCTCATGGAAAAATATTGCCATTCTTTGCATGCTTAGCATGTATTAATTGTACAAACCGATAGGTAGGGTAGCAATTTTGTCATAAGGAGTTCTCATTTACATACTTTTAATCCAGCAATAACATTAAGCTCTTTCTACAATTAAGACAGACTCAATTAAGAATATGTCCTGTTCACAAGGCAATAATAGGATATCCAGTGAGTCCCAGTGAGAGCCCCTTATAGAGGATGTAGCAGAAATCAGAAGCCTCAAACCAGACCAATGATTCATTGCAATTAACATTTAAGTAAAGATGTAAGGACTAAAGGGCATGCTGTGTGACTCACAGGACCATACTACAGCTTTCATGCCAAGATTTTTTTGATTTGTTTTTTGCTTTTTTGTTGTTGTTTTGTTTTGTTTGTTTTTGTTTTGAGGGTTTTTGTGGGGCTGGATTTTGGTTTTTCTTTTAAATTTTGTTTTGTGAGGGGAAGGTTGCAAGGGCAGAAGGCAGAAGTAAGGGGATGGGGAGATGAGTGGGATTGGGATGCATGATGTTAAATCCACAAGGAATCAATAAAAAGTTTTCAAAAGAAAAAGAATGTGTCCTGTCAGTTGTAGGTGCATTTCCCATCCCAGGCATCAACTGCCCTCAGTTAGTGAAGAAAAGCGACAAAAGCTGTTGTGGTACCTCAAGCTTATAGCTCAATTCACCAAGCCTGCAAAAGCTTGGTAAGCAACAGTGCCTAAATCACAGGCACATCCCATTAGCAGTTGTATTAGACACACAATGATGTGCTTATCTCTATAGCTATTAATGCTATGTAGAGTAGGGTCTAAAAGATGCAGAGTAGCATCAGCATTGGAACTACCCTCTGCCCTGCTCCCAGGTCCATGCCTCTGGTGGGTGGAATGGGTCTTCTCTTTCTACCCTCCACATATCCTCCCTAGACCCGGATACTAACTGTAATTATGGCTCTACTCTGTTCAAAAATTCTGTGTGATTCTTACCCTGTGGAGTTAAGAATTTGTGCCCTTACTTGATCCTATTCTTATCTTAGTTTGAAGTTCTCTAAACTGGATTACACAGAGTACAGTGTGGATCACCTGGTCCCTTTTACCCAATTACCTGATTGAGTATTTTTCCTACATCTTCCCCCAATCCCAGAGTTAGGGTGTTAGAATTCATCGATAAATTTTTTAATAGCCTTCTCTTTGAGAGATTAGAACCTAACCCATAGTGAAAACGGAATGGACTTGTTGGCTCAATTCTAACATTAAATAAGGCAAATTGAAAACATCCGCAAAACCAGGACAAAGAAAAAGGTGTTGCTTTATCTGAATTTATCATCTCCTTCCCTTTCCAACTTGCCTCATGGTTGGCTCTGAGAGAAGCCATCTGCCACATCATGAGGACACTGGGGCAGGCTAGTGGATGGGCCCATGTAGTGAGCAACAGAGGTCTTCTGCCAACAACCGATAAAACATAAAAGCTTCTTGCCAATAACCATGGGAGTGTGACACTTGGAAGTTGTTCCAAAAGGCCCTTCAAGGCCTTCAGAAAACTACAGTCATAGCCAACAGCCTGACTAAATCCTCCTGAGGGACCTTGAGCAGAATCCAGCCTAATCTACTCTTGACATCTGACCTACAGAAACTATACAAAATGTCTCGTCTCTGGAACATCATATATTGGGAGTAATATGTCATTCAACAGTTTAAAAAATTAATGATAATAACTGCTGGTCTTTATTACTTGCTGACCCATTTCCAAATGCATAAACTCTGAATTCAAGATCCAAGTCATAGGTAGAGGAGACAGTTCAGTGAGTAAAATGCTTACTGTACAAATATAGAGAAGTAAGTTTGAACATCCTCCAAACCCATGTAAAAAACTTAGCACAGCATGTGTATATAACCCCAGAATAGGAAGGAAGGTGAAGAGAGACAGGCAGATCCTTGAAGCTCACTGGTAGGCCAGCCTAGGCAAATCTCCATGCACATGGGCTCATTTAGTGAATGATCCTGTCTCAACAAATAAAGGTAGAGATCAAGGAAAAGAGGTTAAACATCTACCTCTGGCCTCCACATGCACAAGCACATACCTTTACTAAACAACAACAAAAGACTCAAGTTAACTGCATCTTACACAATAACCTCCTGGCTTACTTGGGTAGAAATCATGTGTCTATCGATAAAAGATAGGATCTGCTTCTCTTAGGATTCTATATCTCCATGCCATGGATCTACATGGCTTGTATTATTTTCTCCCCAATTACAGGGAGAAATTAAGCTCTATGATGATGTGGTCCCAAAAGTTTCTTATTATTACTTAATTGCAGGACTTGAGTGCATAAAAGCAGGCTGAGGGCCCCATATTTCTTTATTGATAAGTACTTGGCATCAGTTTGTACTTCCTGAAGATGCACATTCTCAGCAGCATGTGAGGTCTCACAGAACTGGAATATGAGATCAGTCACCTCACCTGCAAAGTGTAGAAGGTTCTGCTTGATTCAGCTTTCCCCGGCACCAAGTTTCCAACAACAAAAGCTGCCATTTGTCTTAGCAGAGGAACTCTGTGAAACTCTGCATTCTGACAACTGTCAGAGTCCTTTGGAGAGGGATCAGACAGAAAACTGAATCAGGTGTTTGGCCAGTCCAGATTTTCAATCAAATAATTATTCGATCAATTTTCTTACCACAGGAAGCTTTGGGTCTTGCAAAAGATTGAATCAACTCCTCTTCTCTTTCTGTTACTTAGGATGAAAAAAACAATAAAAGAAACTGAGCATTGACAAAAAAAGAAAAAGAAAGGAGGCTGAGGGCAGGAGATGTAGCACAATGCTAGAGCATTTAGCCTAGCATGTACAAGGCCCATGGTTTGGTCCACAGCACTAAAAACAGGGAGGAGGATCTAATAAGTGTATAAGAATTGAAATGTCATTGATAATGAGTGATCAGATTCTCAATTCTTTTGATTGTTTTATTACTGTAGTACTAAGGAATTCTATGAACCCAAAGAAAGAGAGAACATGACAATTACCTTAATGTCTTCCTACACTGTATAGAAGAAAAACCATCGCATGAGTTGGGGGGAGAAAATACCCGAATGTGCCATATTAGATAAAAAGAAATATTAACATGTTGGTGTTGATTCTTGTCCAAAACTAATACAGAATTAAAATATGGAGAATACAAATCAGAAAATTGGTGTTTTTAACAAAATAGCAAAATCCTTGCAGATTTGTCTTGAGTTGAAGGCAGAAACTTTTCTCTCCCAAACTGTTGGTGAGATGACATCACCCTTCTCTTACTGTGGTGTCCCTCAGTTTGTACAATATTAACCAAGCATCTAAAGCAACACAGAAAAGTGAGTAACTATTCTTGATTATTTGTATTTAAACTCCAGGCTTTCCATTTCCTCTGAGTAATGGAAAATATAAAAACTGATTATAAATTGAGCATGCAATGTTCAGAGCATTTGGCTATTAAAAATGAAAGCACAGAAAGTCATTATGCCTTGCTGGAGCTCCCCAGACATAATTACACAGAGGAACAGATTCTTTCTGCCAACCCTGTCTTTCCACTAGTAAGAGGGAACACTGTCAAAGCCACTCTCCCTGCTTCTTCTGTAAGATGCCTGTTATCAACTAGTTCTCAGTAGTCAGCAAAGAACATATTTGGGCAGTATGAGCTCAAGTGGACACACCATACCTATTGCAGCATGTGAAAGCAAATTTGAGATTGCTCTAAGGCAACCAGAGTAAATCCAGGAGACATTTCACACATAATAATTATAAATAACTATCCAATTACAGATTATTGCACTGTAAAGCTTTTATTTGTGTGTGGTCTGTTGTGTTTTCTTGATGTGTAAGACAAGTCACTGAGCTCCGGTTTGTTAAGTAACAAAAACAAAAGTGAATCTCTGAGTGCCAGTTCTTCACAGCTTGCTTTCAGATGCTATGGAGACATACTTTTCCATTCCATTATAGCAAGGTTAAAAACATGCCATATCTTAGATACCCAAGAACAACCTTGGATTCTAGGAATGCTATTGTTTCCAATGTCAGCTCTAAAAATGGGGATTATACTTTAAGAGACTGGAAAACTTTTGAGTGGGATTATTCACATAGCTAAGCATAGGGTTACATAGTATTTCTGCAATATTTCTTCAGTAGATAAGTGAAATAAAGATTTAAGCAATACTTAAGGAAATTTAATCAATATTAGCTATCAATGGAAGTGACTCAAGATAGCATAATTTAATCTTTAGTAGTGAAAGTTTCCCACCAGGATTTTCTAGATAAATGATTCTGTATTTCTCTTAGTCAGTGTGGATGCATCTGTATGAAGATAGCGCTTTTTTAATAGACAACCTGCCATTCAAATTTCCATGCCTATAGCAGCATATACCATTTGAAATAGTCAATGAACACTATTGACCCCACTGTTGCTATTAGTTGTCCATATGAGTAATTAGGCTACATTGTTTCACACCCAGCCAGAATCTGATTACTTTAGTCAACTTTACTGAATTGTAACTAGTAGGAGAAGCTCTTCTCCATCACAGGCATGGTTAAAGCAATACGCCTTCATGTGTAACTTCTGTGAAATGGAAATATAGAGAATCAAGAAAACAGGAAAACAACACCAAGACTATTCAGAGAGAAGTCTAGATGGAGAAGAGGGCTGCAAAAGAAACATAGAGGAACTCAGTGAGGTATGTCAACATGTCTGTGTGTCTGGAAAATACAAAAGAACCAATCTACTGCTATGGATCTTTGCTCACATAGTATGCAAAGTAACCAGCATGGGCCACTGACTACATTTATAAAAAGCCAACTTTTCAGAAAGCAACAGAAATTAAACCTAAGATATTTTCAGTATAAGATAAAATCAGCCATCACAGTGGTCTTTGACTGCTGCCCATAGAAATGACAGTGTCTAAGACATCACATATAGCATGTGCATGAATAGCCCTGCTTTGTAGTTTTAAACCATGAAATAAGATAGTTTGGGCAGCAAATTGATTACCCATCAATTGATTTCCAATTGACATACCCATCAAAAATTTTGATGTATTGCTATTTAAAGAGGAAGGACAATGACATAAAGAGAATCATCTCATTGAATTCCTGCAATCATGACAGCCCTTAGTTAGCAGTGTTCAATTTGACCCTTCTAATATAGCCAGGGTTCTCTCTCCCTCTCTCCATCTATCTATCTAATCTCTAAATATTTGTCCAAACTCTCTCTCAAATAAGAATCGGCCCCCATTTACTAATGAATCACTTCTTCCAAAACCAAGACTTCCTTGCTCACCCTCTCATCCCAATCCCATTTAATTCAACCTCAACTTGGCACAGACACTATTCATTGTTCACTGTATTAATTTGCTCAAATGCATCTTTAAGTTAAAGTGAATATATGTAAGTAGTGACCATCTACATCACCTAAGACCTGATGTGTTTGACATGATTCTGGCTGCTGGCTATTGGCTCCCAAGCTCTGACTCTAAAAGTTTGGAGGCCATCTTCATAATATTCCACCCCTCTGTTTCAGGGAATTACTCTAAACACTGTCCAGATGCAAATAAAATTCCTAGTCTTTGTTTACCTTTCTACTGTATGTCTTGTATTTTTCTGTAAAGATTTGTAATCTTTCTTATACTTTTCTGCTACAACTGGGAAACACATGAGCAATTAAGCACAAATCTTAGATTTTGGACTAATAGAGAATACAGGAACTGTATGTCTATAGTGCAAAATGGAGTACCACAAAATGACTACAAAGTTCTATGCTACCAAGGTTAAAAGAAGGGAAATCTCCCTCCTATTGGCGCAGGGATGGCATAAGTGTTGATGGTGACTGGCAATAAACTATGTCTAAGGGTTTCCTGATGACAGAGATGTTAAGGAGGGGTGCAGGCAAACCAGGTGGGAACTGCACAGAGTTCTGGGTCAAAAGGAAATCAGTATGAAATGTCCATGACATGTGTATGCACGTAGGTGCACCTTAATCTTCATTGAAAAATTTATTTACAAAGTGCATAAATCCAGAAGCTTGCCAAGCACATCTCCACAGCATCTGTTTTTAGGTCAGATACAGAGAAAGACTAGGATCCAAGGAAACCTAATCGCTATCAAGGATGCAATTGCCTAAGTGAGAATAAGGAGATGATAGAGGTGGGGCCACACTCATAAAATTCCCCAAGTTCATACCCAGCAATGCTGGTCTGAGAATTAAGTGCTGGAGAAAAGAGAGAAAGAGGAGTGATCTCCATGTTGAAACTGACATGCCAGACATGCCAGTGTCTTCTGGATTTGGTGACAGTCGCCATTTCCCCAGTCTCGATCAGTTTGATTGATGCACAGAAATGTTCCTCACCTCTCCTTGGGGAAGGAGAGGACTCTGAAGTGCAACCTCGTGAATAGAAAATGGTTTCATCTCCATCATCTTAATTTTCAATGACAGAGAAAAAGAAAACAAGAATTCTAAGTAGCAGAGAAAGGTTCAAGGTTAATTTGATTGGCAATGTATGAAATGCCACTTACCTCAAGCCATTTCAAATAGCCCCTCATTCTCTCCACAATGAGTGATTCTTTCCAAAGACATGGGGATCAGCTGATAACGGCTGCTCTTACATATTCATATTCCACTTCACATTCTGTAACTGTGGTGGCAGGGATGCTTAGGGGTCACCCTTCACAGATGCCCTATCAGAGGTGAAGGGGAAAGGAGGTGTGTCCTCATAGACACATTTTAGACAACAGAGGAACAGAGATGAAATAGCCTGTCAAGGTTGTCAGGGGAGATCATATCTGTGGTGTGCAGGTGGTCTATGAGTCCACATTTTCCCTGTCCACCCACCCATTTCAGTACCTGATAGGTACTTTGTGTTCCAAAGACTCACTCTGTAATTCACAATTTCAAAAAGGTAGCTTGTATTGTATTTACATGAAGCTGAATTTAAATAATTTTGTGTTTTCACCAAGTAATATAAAACAATTCTCTGTGTTTAATAATAATTTTCTCATTCTAGAGAAAGTAGGAATATTTTTATTTTAAAAGAATTTAAGACTAAAAAGAAAAATAAAGTTTTTAATGTCTAATTGAGTTTCCACCCTGCAATACATAGCTCATGCTTCTAAGAACCTGATCCCAATGACAGTGTGTCTAAATCTATTCCACCAACACTCCTATGCTGTCTGTCAAGAATGGCAGGCGTTGTAACTATACAAGCCAGTTCAGTTCACACAGTTAAAGACATGGGCAGAGAACAAGTAGCTAAATATGATCCAAAGGACCTGAAAAGAAAAATGTACATGGCTGAGTGCACATCCACCCTAACTTGGAAAGGAAAAGAAGCACAAAGCCCAAGCCTTATTCAGGAAAAATCCACATCTTTATACTCTTAGACTGTTGGGTATTCACAGGAAAGAATGCTCAGACATGGGTTTAAGCCAATAAAAAGTCTTAATTAGCCAGCTAACGACTACATAGGGTATTCTGGATGCCAATATAGTAGTGAGCCTTTCTCAAGATGAGCTTTTAAGCACAAAAACCATGTTTTGAATTGGCATACTTCAGTTAACAAGAACAGTTAGCCAGAAGCAGAACTACAGAATCTAAAAGGCAAGGTTAGTACCTTCCCAGAACTATGGACTTTGATAGATTAGGTCTTTGTTTTCATTTTGGCAGGTGGTGTTGTTTACATGCTGAGTCTTATGGTCTGAATGATACTCCTATTGGAGCTAGAGTTTTCCTGCCTGGCCCACGGTCAGGGCAAATCTCTGTCACCCGCCAGTCCCACAGCCGCTCAGACCCAACCAAGTAAACACAGAGACTTATATTGCTTACAAACTGTATGGCCGTGGCAGGCTTCTTGCTAACTGTCCTTATATCTTAAATTAATCCATTTCTATAAATCTATACCTTGCCATGTGGCTTGTGGCTTACCGGCATCTTCACATGCTGCTTGTCATGGTGGCGGCTGGCAGTGTCTCCTCAGCCTTCCACTTCCCAGAATTCTCTCCTCCTTGTCCCGCCTATACTTCTTCCTGCCTGACCACTGGCCAATCAGTGTTTTATTTATTGACCAATAAGCAACATGTTTGACATACAGACCATCCCACAGCACTCCTATCATGGAGTCAGTTTTGCTAAGGTCTCAGGGTCTACTAAGTTTTGGGCCTGGACCCCATTACAGGGCCATAATCAATCAATCAATCAATCAATCTCTCTCTCTCTCTCTCTCTCTCTCTCTCTCTCTCTCTCTCTCTCTCTCTCTCTCTCTCTCTCTCTCTCTCTCTCCTCTTCTGTTATTTAGTGACATGGCCAATTGCTGAATTGCTATTCTGAATTAACTCTCTTCCTTCAAGGTCAGTGACAATCTTCAAGCAATAATAGTGCTTGAGGTAACACACTACTCAGATAAACTTTGAGATGCTAGCCTGTCATAAGTTTCATGTAATTAAAAGTTGTGCCCATGTTAGAGCCAAGTGTCCCTACCTAAATGTTTCTGTGCTAACCCAGAACAGCTGTCTGTGGGTTTTCTCCACAGGCCCAGAGTTAAAGACAATTTTTATAGAACACTGAAAAGTCTGCGTTAAATTAATGACAGCAAATAAGATGGTTGTAACTGAAGTTTTGAATGAACTCCTGCTATTGAGATATATTGTATGAGAGAAAAATCTATTTTTTTTTGTTTTTTCGAGACAGGGTTTCTCTGTGTAGCTTTGCTCTGTAGCCCAGGTTGGCCTCAAACTCAGAGATCTACCTGGCTCTGCCTCCTAAATGCTGGGATTAAAGGCATGCACCACCACCACCCAGCCCAAAAAAATCTATTTTCAATTAAAGAAAAACATATATTAAAAAAGAAAATGGAAAACAATTTCTGAATCAAATTATTTAAATTTATGTACTTATGGATGATATGTGAATTTGGACACTTCAGAAGTTCATTACTACCCCATTATGACCCATAGTGGTGTTTCTTAAAGGACTGTTCCTAAGAGGCATTCTGACCATGAGCTTTTTCAGAAGAAATGATTATTCTTAATAATGTTATTGGTACTCTCCAAGATATAAGGAGAGAGGGGGGATGAAAGGGTAAGGAGGGAGAGAGAAAGGGGAAGGATAGGGAAAAGGAGTGATTGATTCCTGCTGAAGCAACTCTAGGATGGTCTGATCACCTTCTCCTAAATAGCATTCATGGACAACAAGGTGCATTTGGCCTATTTATGTCTCACAGAGCACTCAAGGGCATAGCCTGAGGAACAAGGTGCCAAATTTCTTAAGTAACAATGAGCAAAACTTCTCACTCAAGAGTTGACTCATCTAAGTTCAGCAGTAAATCAGATGGGACAGTTGAACTTGAGTAAGGAAACATTCTGAGTAAGGAAACATTCTTAAAAATCAAGAATGTGTCTAGGTAAATTAAGTTCTTTTCAAAATACACCCATCTCAGTTTTAACATACAGAAGCAACTGAAACACCAATATCCCCCAGAATGAACAAGACCACAAAACTAAATGTCCCAGTTCAGAGGGAAAAGAAGCTTGCCCAAGCAGTGATTCTGTGGGTTGTCCGACACCCAAGTAGAGGGGCCAGCGAGGCCAGCAAAGGAATGGATGGTCAAATGATCCTGCAATCTCCATTCCATGCCTCATCTATAAAATGAGTCTATGATATTTACAATGATAGGAAACCAACGAATGTGCCTGATATGAACCCCCTTCTTACCACTGTCACAGCTAGCTTTTAGTGTTGTTACATTTACTCTCGAGTATTTAGTCCAAAATTGATATTAGTGGTAGAAATAAATATTTTACCGCAATCCTTGCAACAGCAGTGTGATTGATCTCCTCTGTTCCAGGCACTGTGATGTGCTGAGACATTGAAATTCCAACTTATAGACTACTAGCAATAATGGAGTGGGTGCCTGAACTGACCTACTTCAGTAATCAGATTGGTGAATATCCTAACTGTCATCATAGAGCCTTCATCCAGTAACTGATGGAAGCAGATGCAGAGATCCATGACCGGCGCCAGGCCAAGCTCCAGAGGTCTAGTTGATGAGAGAGAGGAGAGATTCTATGAACAAGGGACATGGAGATCATGATAGGGAAATGTACAGAGATGACCAGGCCAAATTATTGGGAACTCATGAACTGTGGACCAATAGCTGTGGAGCCCCCATGAGACTAGACTAGGCCCTCTGCATAGGCAAGACAGTTGTTTAGTTTGAACTGGTTAGGGGGTCCCCAGGCAGTGGGATCGGGATCTGTCCCTGGTGCATGAGCTGGCTTTTTGGAGCCCAGTGCCTATGGTGGGACACCTTGCACAGCCTTGATAAAGGAGGAGGGGCTTGGACATGCCTCAACTGAATGTACCAGGTTCTGCTGACTCCCCATGGGAGGCCTTGCCTTGGAGAAGGTAGGAATGGGGGGTAGGTTGGGGGGAAGGCTGGGGACGGGATGAGGGAGGAAAGGGGTGGGATGAGGGAGGACAGGGGGAATCTGTGGTTGTATGTAAAATGAATAGAAAATTTCTTAATAATACAAAAAAGAAAAAAATGAATTCTAAGTTATCTGAGTCAATGTCAGAGGCAAAAGGCTAACTGTGGCTACAGGACAAATGCCACAGGACTGCACCTGCATGAAGATCTAAGTCAAACTTAGAAAACAGAATGGTACTTACCAGGAACTCAAGTAGGGATGGGCAGGTTTGGCTCAGCCAGAAAGCATTTCAAAAGCTTCTGGGTAAATCTGATACCTTCACTATGGAAAAAGACAAGCCAGGGCCTGGGGAACTGTATCAGTCCACAAAGCCCTTGCCTCAGAAGCATGAGCGCATGAGTTTGACCCCCAAAGGCCATGTAAAAATGACAGGTGTGGTGGCAGATGAGAGTTAGCCTGACACTAGGGAGGTAGAGACATGAGGACCCCGAGGCTCACTGTCCATCTTGCTAGCCTAATTGGTAAATGCCAAGCTAATGAAAAACTCTGTCTCAAAGGAGGTAGACAGCACTCCTGATGACACCCAAGGTCTTCTGGCCTCCACATATATTTGCTCATATATGCCATGCTCAACTGCACACATGCACATGACATGCACCAGCACACATGTATACATACAAATTAATGAAAGACAAATCAAGTATAGGATTGCTGTACAACATCAGGGCAATATTGACAATATTATATTTTAAGCTTACTACTTAGTGAAGAGAATATATCTTACAGTGTTTACAATGAAAAGCAGTCACTTTTGAAAAAGCAACCTGTAGCTAGTGGAATGCTTCTGAGCCTGGAGAAGAGCCTAGGCAATATGTCATCAGAACTTTAGAGATGTTACTGGCATAACTTCTAAACAAAAATGGATTCTTTGGAAAATAAACAGTTTCCAGTTTAGTGAGTTTAAGCCTCTCTGCAAAGCATCCAGGTGCACTTCAAGTAAATTTGAACCAGACAGGAATGGAAAGCTGTAGATTTGGGAGGACCCATAAGCATCTAAAAGCCAGGAGAATAAAATATAAACTCACAATAGAAGAGATCCTTGGGCAACACTGAGCCATTAGGCCTCCTGGCTTTTTCATTACCAGTGCTCTCAAAAGATGAAAGCCAAGTCTTCCAGCCCTGCCCTGGGTTTCTTCAGTGACCCATACCCACAATTGCTTTCCACACCTGCCTGCTTCCTGCAGTGTAAGATTGGTTCAAACACATAACACACAGGCAACCTTGCTAAGGTCTTCAGGCACATGTGGGTATTCTAATGGTGAACCTCTGTCAGCAATGGTTTCCGCTGTCAGGTTAAAGGAGATGCGTGACTAACTTCAGTCATTAGTGCTGGTTGATGCTTTTAACCTTCTCTTTAATACTATCCTCTTAAGCAACTCAGTTTTATTCACAATAAAAAGTTCTGTGTGCAATACCCTCTTCTCCTTAAAATTACTCCTTACATTTTGGGATAACTTTTGATGCATTTATAACTATACTTACCTTCTCTCACTTCTACACTTTAAACTTTGGCATACATTCTAAATCTATTGAGCCATGGTAACTACTCACAGTGCTTCATGGAAAATACTGTATATCCCCTTTGTACCTCATGTGTTTAAAATATCACTTGAATATACAGATGATGTTAAATGTCCCTTGAGGGATGAAATCCTCTCCAGTTGAGAGCCATCAGTCTAGGATAACACTCACAAATAAATTACTTTTAAATGGGTAAAAAAACAATGTGAGAAACTTTCCAACTTCAAACATTGTTCAAGGCTTAATCATCACAGAGGATGAGACAAATGTGAATTATGTTTGTCATTTCATCCATCAGCCTCATTATTATTAGTGTCCATGTAGGTCCTATCTTTGTAAGTTCTATAGAATGACCCAGAGAAGTCTGGAAGCAGAAAACTACCATGAATATTTATGAAATACAAAATTTATGGAAAGAAAACATTACTATGAACTATATGAAGAATGAAACTGAATTGTGAATGGTAGAGCTTTGAAAGTCACAGGAAGTACTTCCCCTGCATTATTCTATGTAATCTTTGGGACATTCTTCACTCCCATTTTACAGTCAAGTAACTGAGCCTGGGGAACATCAAATATTTTGTCAAAGGTCACATAGCTAAGAAGAAACAAAACTTATAACCCCACCTGCTTGTCTCAGAACACAGACTCTAAAACATTCACCATGTGAAGAAACTCGATGTGTTCTCTCACGTGTCTCAACATTGAGATAGCCAAATAAAATCCACACATAATGGAATAAAGGCCTTGGCACTTTAAACTTGCTTTTTTCCCCATCTAATGCAACTCCTTGCTGTTGCCTGGTTTTCATTCAGTCACAGCTAGAATGCAGTGAAGGGGTAACAGCACAATTGAAACCTGTAGAAGCGCAGAACCACATGAAGGCAAAGGCTAAAGCCCTTCCCTGTGGTGGCAGCTGCTTGCCCAGAACCCTGGCTTAGCAACAATCATCCCCACACCACAGAACTATGTGCTTCTGTCCAAATAAAATTTCCATCTCTAAAGTGTTATTATGGGCTTCATAGAACAATCTGTGTGAGGTCATATTTGCATAAGTCAAGTGTTCCACAGCCTGTACAGCATCTTTACCTAATGCAGGATTAAATCAACACTGTTGGCTATGATCAACCCTCCGGATTGCCCTAAATGCCAGCCAGGACTCATTTAAAGAAGAATGGTTGGAAAATGAAAGCAGGAAACCACAGGTTCACCACCATGCAAAACTCCATCTCTCAGAAAACACTTAAGAGAGAAGGACTGTACTTCTGTTTAGAAGCTTAGTATGAACAGGAGGGAAAGTGTGTGCTGGTGACACGAGGGACCTTCAGAGGATCACGCATGGCAATATCACCAGTGTCCTCTGTGTGAATCATTCTCATATTCTCTCTCTCTCTCTCTCTCTCTCTCTCTCTCTCT
>CABHPR010126274.1:11106-23956 GCA_902168415.1 Peromyscus melanophrys | reverse complement strand
CACACACACACACACACACACACACACACACACACACACACACACACTTATAAATGCTGTAGGAAGAGTGCTCTGGAGACGGCTCAGTTTTTAAAGTGCTTGCTATGCAAGCGTGCAAACCTGAATTCATATCCCTAGCACCCTCATAAAAAGCTGAGCTTGGCAGAATATATCTGCAGCTCTAACACTGGGGAAGTGGAGACAGGAAGAGCCCTGGGACATGGTAGCCAGCCAATCTAGATGAACCCATGAGCTCAAATTGGTGAGAGATGCTGTCTCAAAAAACAAGGTGGAACACCATGAAGGAAGACACGTACTATCCTCTCGTGACTTCCACAAAGATATCCCTACATCTGAATGTGCAGTATGTCCACCCCACCCCACAAACATGCACACTCACACTTACACAGTAACAGGAACTCAGTGGAGTTTGAACTGGGACTAAAGTTGCTTGCTGCTGCTGTCATTTCTTTCTTCTTCCTTCTGTGATTTCAGAAGCAAGACCACTGGAAATATGGGTTCCTGTCCTGAGTTCTAGTGAGACTTCCACCCTGGATCAGAGTTGGACCACATGACCGGGGAAGATATGAAGATGCCAAGTCCAACATCTTGCTCTTACTCCACTAAGTTCAGAATGACTCATCCTCAGGATTCTGATCTATAAAATGCCCTTGTTGATACTGACCTAATCCTAATATTAGATCATATTTTTTTGTCTCAACTGCTCATGGTCAAGTATTTCTGAGAACATGATAACTGACTGTTTGTTGAGCTTCTTTGTACTTCAGGAGGGCAAATATGAGCCATCACAGTGCCTCGCCTCAACTGTGCCACAATAGCAGATTTATTGTAGCATCCTTTCCAAATAAGCTTGAATTCTGCCTTGTATTCTTTTAGATGCCCCAAATTGGAAAAAAAAGCAGGCAATCCTAGCCCCCAAATTCTTACTGCAGCCTGTTTTTAACATATTCAATTCTATCATGAAAAATGGGTGTGTGGTAGCTAAATATGAGCGCATGTTTTTAATAGCCATCCAGGTTTAATGTTGTTTTCAACCAAGAAATGTTTAATCTCCACAGCTAAATGTGCCATTTATCTCTTGCATTTGGAGATCACCCATGCTGGTGATTAAGTTATCTATCTGATATTTATTTGGATGAATGCAAGGAATGCACAATCAATATTCTAAGAGTGCAACCAACTATTTGGTATGTATGGAAATGTGCAAGATTGAGTACCCGAAGCTTAAAACATTCCATTCTCTGAAATCTTAGTTGAAAATGCTGAGATGAGCTGCAGCAAGCCTCATCTGAACAGAAAAAGCCCCCAACCTCACTAATAAAACTTTCAGATTTTTTGATTGAATGCCATTTGAAATTACCCTCATCATGTTAACGTGCAGTAGGTAGTGTGCAGTAGGGCTGCCTCTCGACATGACCCTATTAGAGATTGCCACTTGTGAGGAAATCTATTCAAAAGCAGAGTCTGCATTAAGCTGGATACCAGGTCAAATGACACTATTTGGGGGAAAAATGGAGAGGTACTTCAGCCTAATGATTTGTGAAAAGTTAAGTAACAACAAATTCCATGAATATAAAATTGTGGGAAGAATACTCTCATCACAGCTTTCACCCCTCAGCTCTCCACGCAGAAGGTAGCTGCAAGGATTAGAAATGGCACCTGCTGGCGTGCCTGTCTCGCCTTTATCTCTGAAAGGATGCTTTTTAAGATTGTGATTTTAGAGCATGTGAGATGCAAAGAGGAAACTTCAGTTTGGGGTTCTCAAAAGTTCTTTTTTAGTCAGTAAAAGGGAAAGGTAGAAAGTGCAGTGTGAGTAGTCTGACATTTCTTACCTATTTTTGCTTCGAAGAACCTTTGTATATTCATGTAGTTGGCTGCAGAGATGTTGACAGTTTCAGCTGGAAGCTGGGGAAATCTCAGGGAAAAGCAAAAACCTGCTTTCTGCATTAATAAAGGATGAAAATAGATTTGAGGTGCATATATGAATTTATGCTTGGTTCCTGCAATTTCAATTTTTATGTGCTCTTCTTAGGAATATAATATGTGTTAATATAACAGTGACACACAATTCATTGGTCATCAAGGCATATCAATAGCAAAAGGTGAAGATAAGGAGTGTGCAGCTCCCTAGATGTTTACAAGCTGAACACACCTTGTGTAAAAGACCCAAGATCGAGAAATGACATACAATACACTCCTTTTCATGCTTCCCTTCAGCATTGACTCTACTGAAGGTCATTACTTCCTTGGTTTTTAGATTCATTTTGCCATTTGTCCACCTACAACATTCAATCATCCTGTGTGGATCCCTTTGAGCCTGGTATCCCACACTCAACGTCACATTGGTCAAATATACTTTTAACTTTCATATTTCGTTTTACTTTATTCATTCTCTTTGATACATTTTTTCATTATGCAATTATGTACTTCATCCATTTGTGATGAGCGTTGTAGCTAGTACAAGTAGCATAGCTATGTAGTAAACTGCTGAGTGCCTAAGTCGGAGTAGGACTTCTAGGTCACTGGCTGTGGCTGGAGTTCATTTTGAGTGAATATGTGCAATCCATCATCCAAGGGGGTGGCTGTTTACTCTCCTGTAAGCTGTAAATAAGAGCTCCCGATGCTTTCCTCCTGACCGTTGTTAGCTCCTCCCTTTTTTATTGTAGTCATCTTTGTGGATGAGTGGCCATTGGCAGATTTGTGGGTATTGAGGATATCGACATTCTCTTCATAGTCCTGGATTCAGTACACTGAGTGCAAGGATGGTCCTTGGTTAGGCTTTTGGATTTCTCTCAGCTCTGGTAAAGGTTTGTAAACAGAGTGACAGCCCTAGTGAAACTGAGCTCCATATGAGGTCTGAGAGTCAATGCTTTAGAATGGCATGACACACCTCTCTGCTAGACTTCCTTTCAGGGCCTTTGCTAAGCATCTTCACATTCTAGGGACCATCTGGTAGAACCTAGGACTTTTCTAGATACTGGCCTTTAAAGCCCCTTGTCAACACTGGAGGCATAGGGAGTCTCAGCTCCTGTTTCATGCATCTGTCATGTGCAAGGGATATTGTGAAGCAGCCTTCCAAGTCCATTTGCTGGAATGCTTCCCTCAGTCGTTACCACAGTCCCCTGGGAATTCCGTTGCTCCTAACCTTGTGCACAGCTCAAGGGCACAAAGTATGACTGAGACAAGCTTAGGGAAGCACAGAAATATATGCAGTGTCTTGAGATCTTCTCAATCCCAGACTAGACATCTCTTTCACTGTGAAACTCTTTGTTTATGTGGCTAAGACGAGCGATATTTAGCTGTAGGTGCCTCATGAGATGAGCGTCAGCCTCGTAAATGCTAGCCTCTTCCCTTGAGTCTTTCTTGTCTGCTTATGGAATACTTACAGCAATCCTCTCTCACTCATGAAAGATATATCCCAAGACAGTAAGCAAATGCTTAAAACTTTCTTATACCATGTACATGTGTGTGTATATAGATGGTACTGGATTCTAAAAAGACTTTTTCCGTTGTATACATATCTATAATAAAATTTCATATATAAATTGGACACAACGATTGATTGGCAACAATAACTAAGAATTAAATAGAGCAATGATAATAATATGCTGTAAAAGAAGTTATTTAAACTGGTGAATTATTTTTTGAATTTTCCATTTAGTATTTGTGGGTCATGTTTCACCCCATGTAAGTGAAATCATCAAAAGTCAAAGCAAAGGTAAGATGGAATTGCTGTGTTGCGGGGGTGAATGGAGGTAATTGTTTCATTCCTCACACTCTCTTCTCTAAGTTATGGTTTCTTGTGTGAACTCTTTGCTTTATGAGCTTGATTATTGAAATTTACATCCATCAATGGTCATTTTGAGAAGTCACAAGCCCTGCTTTGCGTTCACAACAGTCCAACTCTTGTCCATCTGGATCTAGTACCCTTCAGACTTAATTTACTTTATTTTCAACAAACGCATTCAAGAACTGGATTGACTTTGGATGGTATCTGGAGTGTATCTTCCTATATGAGAGATAAATGCTTATATACAGTTATTGCTGCTTAAATGGGGGAAGTTGGAGATAGGTAGAGATGGGGAGGGAGGGAGAGGGGAAAAAGAGAGGGAGAGAGGGAAGGAGAGAGAGAGAGAGAGAGAGAGAGAGAGAGAGAGAGAGAGAGAGAGGTGAAAGACTAAAGCACTAGGAAAACATGGTTCTCTATCACAGTACTGTCCACATTTCCTTCTGCGGCTGTATTTGGCATGTGTTCAGGAGGTGCAACGCAACAGAGGATTTCCCCTGCCCAGGAGGTCTTTTAACATGGCTATGTAATAATCTCTCTTTGCATCTTTCTTAAAAATATGAAAATCACAATCTGAGTATTAAGTAAGTTCTCCAAAGATGTGTGGGCTTCTTTCCAAGAAGATAATTTATACATAATGGAACAGGAGAAACATAATATGTTATGTTTGATAAAACTGATATGAAAATTCTCATTTTTAAAGGTTTTTTTTTTTGCCAGACCCCCAAGTGAGATAATAATATTGTGGCTGAATAGTAATAAAAACTTTAGTATTCCCCTTTCCTGTAATGAAGCCTCCTGGTGTATGTATAATCAGCAAACTTGCCTGGTACCCCTCCCTCTTCACACCCAGGGGCAAGTAAGTTAAAGCAGCCTTGAAGTCCTGATTTGCTTGCAGGTTAGAAGCAGCTGTCCTCTGGCAGATAGCTGTAGTGAATGGCCAATAAGAGCCACTTTGATTGGTCACTTTTCCTTGATGTCTCAAAGTTTCCGTTTGCTATCATTAAACGATGAAGTATGTTTTAGTATATAAAAGCCAAGGAATGTAACTCTTAATTTTTCTTCTTTTTATTTTAACTATGAACTTATTCCTAAACATTGATTTCCTGATGCTTCTTAAGTGAGAAGCCTCTTTTGTCTTCATGTCACAATAACTTTCTCTAGATAGATCAGAAATTATTTTATTGCACAGTTACTCCATATATGTGAGCACACAAGCACAGACAGGAATAAATCATGGCCCATCATTCTAAGGCATGTGCTGCCTAGGAGTTGACTCAGTCATGGAAATCAAAGTGCAGTGAAGAATCACTGGTTTGGGGACAGAAGAAATATGATGAGACAAAAGCATGGGAATGATTCAGTGCTTTTCACATTGGGGATGCTTCAAATTTTTTCATCAAAGAAGCTACATGAACTGGGCTTAGAAATAGCAGTAGATATCCAAAGGCATAGAGAAGTTATTCCCTGTCTCAGGAAGTGAGACAGAAGCTAAGCTACAGCATCGTGCAACGACATAGATTTCCAGACATCCCTGAGAAGGGCGAGTATGCTACAGCTGACATCCTGAGGTGAGAAGTAGATGTTCACACTGCGGGTGGTGGAGCTGTTTGTATTTGAGCCACTATGCTGGAGATGGCAGAAAAGACGTACAGTCAGGCACATTCAGCATCCATCCCACACATCAATCGTCATGGCACTGCTTCTTGCAGTGACCAGTTGTGACCGAATCCTTCCAGTCTCTTGATGTTGGCATACCAGGTGAAGTTACCAAGTATGGAGTCTAGCTTCTAATGCTTTCGTGATACAGAAGGCAAATGAAAAGGAGGTAGGCTGGAGCCAAAACACATGTTAGGACATGTAGCATCTTGCTAGGAAGAGCGGCAAAGTACAGGAGATGGGGGAGCTTCAATGGGAAGTTATCTCATCATTGTGGAAGCTCTATGGTGATGATTAAGGTATCAGCTGGTCTGAGGAGAAGAAATAAAGGGTGTTTGCCTTGGAAGATAATTCAGAAAAGCATTTTGGAGGACAGATATATCAGTTTATCTTTGTCTATACTGAATTTTAGACACTCTAAGATTTTAAGTTTGTCTAGAAAGTAGCTAAAACTAGCCAATATTTTACTTATAAGCAATTATTGTTCTTTAATAATTCCATTGATAGTTTTCACTGTGAAGGTGAATCTCATCTGAACATGAAAGAAAATGGGGAGTGTCTAGGAGGAGAAACAGTCACAAATGCTCACTAAAATTCAGGAAATGCTTCCATCAAAATCTCATTCCTTCTGGATGCTCTTGAAATGATTTTGCCTCAGTTTCTTACGGCGTATTTTATAGGGATAGTGAAAATAAAATTATACATTTTCCCACTGATTGAGAGGAATCAGTGATACTTTGTCAGTAGCAGCTTCACTGGAATAAAGTGAAACGAAGACACAGCATGGGGAGTTTCAATTGGAGACATTTCTAAGATTTGACAAGCTGGACCTTTTGAAATGGCTAATACCAACACAGGTCGGACTGCTTGTTGCAGATGGGTGCGTTTCCAAAGGTGACTGGTAAACAAAGCTGCATTTGACCTACAAAGAGAACAAGGTTCAAGGAAGCAATAGTGCTTACAGGAGATGGGGGTGCGGTAGAGTGAAAATCTGTTTTGTTCAGTGGCAAAAACTGACCTTATGTGATGATTAATAATTGCAGGTAAGCGTGTAAACTATTACAGAATAACTGCAATAGAATTTTTATGTAACTTCATGTGTTACTACGTGTTAGATATCTCACAGCTAGTTCATATACAATGAGGTTGGATGTCATTCTAAGCAGAGGTAATTTTTGCCACTAGAGGACACTTGGCAATATCTGGGGATTTTTTTTTCTTACAAGAAATTCAAGGAACTTAGTAGTGATAACCAGTGGTAGAGGCCATGGATACTGCAAACCATCCTGCACCACAGAAGCAGCCCCCTCTACCAAGAATTTTCTGGCCAAAGTGTTAAAAGAGTGGAGGCTGAAAAACCATGGAAAAAAATTAATAACATTTGCCTTACAGAGAACCAATTTTCTGAGTTGAGTTCCCACTCTGGACCAAATTTTATCCTTGTCAGTTATGTGGTGAGATGGCCATGCTGAGGAAGCTAGATGTGTGTGCACATATGTGCATGCATACCGTTGCTTGCTTTCATGCTAGGTGGTGGATTTTGGATTAATGATATTTTAAATCTAACGCTTTGGCAATATGATGGAATTAAGCTATATTAGTGTTACATTTTTTTGCACATACATAAAAGCAATGGAACCTTGAGCTTCACTGAGATTCTTACAAACCACCAAGTCTTGAATGGTTATATAGCCCATTGCCTTTCCTTTTTTGCTTTTTGTTTTAAGATTCATTGATGGGTCCTGACCCTGTTTTGGGTAACTGTTGCCTTGCTTGCTGACCTTGACCTTGATATCCTCCCTATGCTAATTCCCTGCCGGGTTCCACCCTCTTGGAGGCTTAAGGGAAGTTCCTTGTCTGTGTATCCTGCATAATGGACGTTAACAGCTTAAAGGCAAGATTGTAAAACATAGGTAGTGAACTTTGGCCCTCTGGAGTTCTCCCATTGTGCTGTAAGCCTGTAATTAAGACCTCTTCCCTCCCTCAACAAACAGCATTCAGCATTAAAAAAAAATCTACTCTGAAGAGACCATGATAAATGAAGACCACATGAGAATAGGAAGAAGCAAAGTGCTAGAGAGGTCCACAAAAATCCACAAAGATACCTCCACAATAGACTACTGGCAATGGTCGAGAGACAGCCCGAACTGACCTACTCTGGTGATAGGATGGCCAAACACCCTAATTGTCATGCTAGAAACCTCATCCAATGACTGAGGGAACTGGATGCAGTGATCCACAGCCAGGCCCCAGGTGGAACTCCAAGAGTCCAAATGGCGAGAAAGAGGAGGGTTTGTATGAGCGAGAATTGTTGAGACCAAGGTTGGAAAAAGCACAAGGACAAATAGCCAAACGAATGGAAACACTTGAACTATGAACCAATAGCTGAAGAGCCCCCAACTGGATCAGGCCCTCTGGATAAGTGAGATAGTTGATTAGCTTGATCTGTTTGGGAGGCATCCAGGCAGTGGGACCAGGACCTGCCCTCAGTGCATGTGCTGGCTCTTTGGAACCTGGGGCTTATACAGGGATACTTGGCTCAGCCTGGGAGGAGGGGACTGGACCTGCCTGGACTGAATCTACCAAGTTGAACTCAATCCTCAGGAGAGTCTTTGCCCTGGAGGAGATGGGAATGAGGGGTGGGCTGAGGGGAAGGGGGGGGGGAGAACAAGGGAATCCGTGGCTGGTATGTAAAATTAAATTAAATTATAAAGTAACATAAAAAAATGGGAAAAAAAGATTCATTGATGGAATCTGCTTTGATTTTGCACTACTATTTACAAAATATTTTCATATACATTTTCCTATTCTATGTATTAAAGTAAATGTCAGTTGGTACTCCTCCAGTTTTAGAAGTGAGATGGAAACCAATCACAAAGTGCTTCTCCATGCTCAGAACCCGCTAGTGTTAAAGTCAAAGCAGTGATTCATTTGTTCCCGGAAATCTGACTAATGTTGGCTTCTCCCATGCATTGTAGACTATAATGAAGTCCCATGATGACTTCTTATACCAGTCTACCCTGAACTCACAGCAAGAGCTTCAGCTCTCAAGATTAGAATTTGAACACTTGAGCAACTCTAGAAATAGAGAAATGTTTGCACTTGACGTTTAATAGTATAGTGGTATTTATTTTCATAGTGTTCGGAGAGCTGTAAATTACCCTGGGGCAGAAGAAATCCTCACTAATTAATATCTTACAATGTTAACGGGGGCAAGATTCTCATTTTCAATGTCATATTTCTGTGCCTAATAATTTCCCCTTGACTCTACTGGCTGTAGATCATGGACCAAGAAAACAAAGTAGAGAATCAATGTGACTTAATTCTCCAGTTTGCATTAAATTTCTCTCCTGAGTACTTGCTTGGGTGGCCATGATGGAAAGTCTTGTAGTGTACACACTTATATGTATGTGTGCATTTACCTGTTTTCACCTCATGTGCAATGTTTAATGCATTTGTTGTTTTTCAGATATATAATTATACATACTTAACAAATTCTACAATATAAGGGCCAGAAAAGATTTCCTACTTGATACTCTTCATAGAAGGAAGATAAATCATTAAGTCAGAGACAATAAGAAAAAGCAAGAAGGAGGAGACCAAATCTCAGCTATCCTAAGTGCCAGTTCAATAGACATTCATATTGTCTTTTTCACATCGTTCTGTGTTTGGTAACAAGTTGGGTGATCAACCAGTTACTTTTATGAGTGTATCCTGCTTTTAGCCCTAAGAGCCCCATGTTTTAGGACATTTTTCAATTTTAGACAAATGATGACACTTGCTCACCCTAGGCTCACATGGCACACACAAGTATTCATATGGATAAGGCCTGATAATAGACCATCCATCATCTCTAAGTTTTGTTGCTGAATGTTTAACAAGAATAATCTTTTTTTTTCCATAGTAATGTGAGATTGATTGACTGAATTTAATTAACACTCTGTCTAGTCATCTACTCAAAGGATTCTTCCCATCTCCCCTTGCCAGTCAACTTATCTATCTTTTCCAATTGTTTGTTTGTTTGTTTTACAAACCTACTCTCTTGTCCACTTGATTCCCTAACATACCACTTTAAAATACCTTTGAGATCATAATTTAATTGTAACTTTTCCTCCCCTTTTGTTCTTCCAAACTCTCCCATATACCCTTTCCCATCCTCCTTCACATTCAATTTTTACTATTATTGGATGCATATATGTATATACACATGCATATATATTCCTAAATATAACCTGTTCTGTTTGTGTAGTGTTACTTGTATGTATGTATTTCATGGTTCACTCTTTGGCACTGGACAACCAATCATTGTGCTTTTCTCTGGGGAAGGCCACCTCTCCCATTCCTAGCTTTCCTCAGTTGCCTAGAATTCTTTGGTAGGGTTGAGGCCTCATGGGCTCTTCTCTGTCCAGTTTGGCATGTTATTTTGTGTCATCCTTGTTCAGTTTACATTTGGGCAATCATGTTGGTGTCTTTACATGACTTTGCACTTTATAGATGTAGCTTCTGATATTGCTAAGAGACACAATCTCGAAGCAAACTCCCTGATCCTGCAACTCTTACAGTCTTTCCACTGCCTCTTCTGAATTGTTCCCTGAGCCTTAGGTGTTTCATAGTGTTTTGTAGATGTAGTCATTGTGACTGGGCTCCACAGCTCTGCATTTTGATTGCTTGTGGTTTTTCTTAGTGATCTCTGTCCATTGCAAAGAGGAGTTTCATTGCTGAGGGGTGAAGACTACACTTACTGTGGTCGAAGGGAGATGTTTATAGATTGTTGTTGGGATTATGCTGGTTTAGGAAATTAGCCTCTGTAAATTAAGCCTCTGTTAATCAGTCTTCTGCTTAGAAGATTCTTCCAAACTCCCTTGACTAGTTGATTTGATCTGTCTTTCCCTGTCAATTTCCCAATTGATTATTTATATTAGGAATATGCTGCTTTTTATTCACTGTACTGCTACCTTGGGTGTCACTTTAAAGCACTTTATAAGCTTTCCTTGCTGTGGGATGTCATTCTGTATGCTGTGAATATGTGTTGCTCTGATTGGTTGATAAATAAAATGCTGATTGGCCAGTAGACAGCCAGGAAGTATAGGTGGGATAAGCAGACAAAGAGAATTCTGGGAAGAGGAAGGCTGAGTCAGGAGTCACCAGTCAGACACAGAGGAAGCATCATGACAAGGCAGAACTGAGAAAAGGTACCAAGCCACGTGGCTAAACACAGATAAGAATTATGGGTTAATTTAAGCATAAGAACTGGTCAGTAATAAGCCTGAGCTAATGGCTAAGCAGTTATAAATAATATAAGCCTCTGTGTGTTTACTTGGGGGATGTAAGTGGGAGAGAATTATCCCAACCGCCATCCGGCTGGGACACAGGAAAACTTCCAACTACATTTCCCAGATATTTTCTGAATGACCTTGGTTTCTTGAAATGGAAATCTATCTCAATTCCAGGATGTTTTTAAAGTGAAAACAAAAAACACAAAGGGTGATGGGTTGCTGAAATGTATGAACTGCCAGGAAGTGAGCACTTTCATTGAAATATCTGCCACATGTGTGAACTGTGTTTTTAGGGATGGACAAAAGTTAGTATTAGTTTTTACGTCCTAGTAACACTAGAAGTAGAATTCCAGTCTATTAGCAAGCATGTCTGTGACATGGCTGGCCCTACTGCCAGGATAAATAGAGATGATCTCTAAACTTGGTAAAAAAAAAAATCCCATTTTGTGTTTTGAAGTGCCTAAAAAATGACAAATGTTTTGCTAAAATGTGAAAAGTATATCTTCTTTACTCATGGCAGCCATCTTATCAACGCTTATTTGACCAGCCTAAGAATACCTGCATAAAGAGATGCTGCATCACAGGGAAGAACGGCCCTAACGGAAGGCAGGCAACAATCACCGCTGAGTATGCAGAGAAATCAGAACCCCCACCCATTGCTTCTGGGAATGGAAAATGGTATAGCCACTATGGAAAACAGTTTGTCAGTTTCTCAAAATTTTAAACATAGGCATTTTCAGCCACTCAGAAATTCAATTCTGGTGTCCTTTTATGAGAAATGAAATTGCATGGCCACATAAAGACTTGCACGTACATGTGACTGTTCATAGCAACTTTGCTGAGAATATGTGAAAATTAGCAGTGGCCCAAATACCCATCAGCTGGTGATGGATAACACAGAATGTTCACACAATGAAATTCTTTTTGGGGAAGAGGTAATATTAAATATTGAACCTAGGGCCTTTCACTTGTTAGGAGAAAGATCTACCTCTAAGCTATAGCCCCAGCCTTCATACAATGGAATGTAATTGGCAATGCAAAGGACTGAAATATTGGTACATATTATAATATTGTTGAGCCTAAAAAATAGTAAGTTAAATAAGAAATTAGTCACATTGACTACCTTTACTTCTCTTAACTTTACTTATATTCCCATATGATATTTTTATATGAAGTGTCAAGAAAAGGCAAACATGGATCAAGAGTTGCCTGAGGCCGGTGCTATGGATGCAGAAGGGTTAAAAGTAGAGTGAAGACTTTTTTTTTTCTGGGTGATAAAAATGTTCTAAAATTAGATGGTTGGTGCTGATAGTTACACAACTCTGTAAATTTATTAAAAATTGTTAAATTATTTACCTAAAATTTGTGAATTTTATTAAGTGCTATGAAAGTGCAATATAGCTCAATTTAAAATAGGAATTTATTTCCATTTCTTATTCTTAAAATAATGGAATCAAAAGCGCAACATAAATTCAAACACCAATACATCTAATTTGAGATTGTATTTTATAGTAATAATTTTACAAAAAGAATCCACTGCACTGCATGGCAGGCATTCTCTGTCACTGTGTTTTGGCTGGTAGTCCCCTCTTTCAGCAGTCTAGCTCTTTCTGTCTTTGTCTCATCACCAGGTAACCATTTGATGACATTTAAAATAAGAGTGCTAAAGTTGTTTTAGAGATATAATTTGAAGAGATTGGGTGAATTGCACAAGAAGACAAAAATCTGGGAGGGAGCTTGGGATGTAGCTCAGTTAGTAGAGTGCTTGCTTATCACACTCAAAACCCTGGGTTCAACCTCAGCACCATACACACTGAGTGCATGCTTATAATCCTAGCATTTGGAAGAGGGAGGTAGTAGGCTAAGAAAAAGTTTAAGGTCATTGATGGCTATACAGTGGGTTCCAGGCCAGGGTATATATAACCCCAACTTTAAAAAAAAATATGCCATGGAGAACTCTTTCAATACCACTCACAGAATTTTATCCTTCAGAAATAATGGCATCTGGAACCCTCCCTTTTGCCCACAAGTTACCCATAATGACAGAGGGCAGAGACCAGATTTTACAGTCAAACTCCAGCCACAAGTGAACAAGTGAATGGTCCTG
>CABHPR010126273.1:24558-47395 GCA_902168415.1 Peromyscus melanophrys | reverse complement strand
TAAATATAGCAAGAGCACTGGGGGGGGGAGTTTTATTTCTCTCCTTTCTTTCCGAGAACCCACTGTATGCCAGGTCCCAGCAGAGCACCTTAGAAGTGTAGTAGCCCTATAGGACTTTGGCAAGGCCCTCCTGCCTGCTTATCCTTCTACAGCTGAGCAGGAGCGTTGTTCTTCCTGCTTTGCACGGGAGTTAGCCTTTATTTAGATTTTATAAGCAAACTCAGACTTTGAGGAGAGTTAGGATTTGCCCAGGGTCACATAAGCAGATAGGTGAATGGGAATTCGAAACCAGGTCTTGAAGTGTTTGTTTCCCTACGCCAGGCCCATGCGGAACCGGAGGCACTTAAGTGTGGAGAAGTGAGAGTGAGGTCTTAGGTCAAGGTGGTGTTGAGTTAGAGAAGCAGCAGACCTCCCTAGATGGTTTCGTTATCCATCCTGCTTTTCATTCAACACACGTGAAGTGAACACTTGTTTTGTGCTAGCTTGTGGGTTAAATGAGACTCACAGTCCCCGTGGCCCATGCAGGAGCTGACATCCTCCTGTGCCTGAGGGGGTTAATTAAAACGGGATAATTTCAGATGGATGAGTGTGAAATGTAAACTGTAAAAGAAAGCATAGATAGAGCAGGTGTATACCCTTTAATTCCAGCACTTGGGAGGCAGAGGCTGGAGAACTCCTATGAGCTCAGGGCAGCCTGTGTACATAGTGAGACCTTCCCCTTCCACCCACCCACCCCAAAAAAAGAAAGGAAAAGAAAATGGGGTTGGGATGGATGGTAGTCTGGGTAACTGTCTGGGTTGGAATTTGAAGCAGTTGAATTTTGAGAAGCTCAGGAGAGAAATGAAAATGTTGCTTTGAGGGGACATTGAGTGCCGAACCCTAATGTGGTATTCACCTTGGCAGTTGTGAAGGTGCAGGGAGGTAAAGAGGAAGGGGCTGGATGAGACAGGACACAGTGCGTGTGGTGTGGATGTGGATTTTGTTTCAGGCTGGGTGGAAGGGAGGGACATGCCAGCTGGACGATCCATCCTATACAGGACATTTTGGAAAGTTGTGAAGATGAGCCTGGGTCGCCCCCCCCCCCCCCCCCGCCCTGATGGGCCACAGGGTTGGGATGGGAAGGTGTTCATCAGGGAAGAGGAGGGTAGGGATCTCTGTTTGGGCATTTCTCTATCCGGCTCCCTAACTGGAATAGGAGTGGGTGCGGGAGGGGCTGGGGCAGCAAGGGACCCGAACCGGGCTGTGAGACTCTGCTTCCCCCACAGTGTTCATCTCCAGTTACATGGTGTTGGCACCAGTGTTTGGCTACCTGGGTGACAGGTACAATCGGAAGTACCTCATGTGCGGGGGCATTGCCTTCTGGTCCCTGGTGACACTGGGGTCATCCTTCATCCCCAGAGAGGTGAGGCCCTGTGCTTTCTCCCCACTCCCTGTCCGTGTTTGCTGCTGTTCTTCGGAGCCATTTTGGATTGAGTGTGGGGGAACCTCTGTAGTGTCCTGCTCATCGCCGTCTTCCACTTTTTCGTCGCCTGAGTTAACCTGCCCACCCTATCCTGCCCACTGTTCATGAGCTTTCTTCCACTCATCACTTGGCCTGTCCCCTAACTCTCCCACTGCACACCTAAACACTGTTTTTTTTCCTTCACCATTGATCTCTGTGCAATGGCCATTGTCCTCCCTTCCTGGGACCGGGCTTCCTCTTAGGGCTGGTGCTAGTGTGGGTGAGAGAGCAGCCCGGGGCAGCTGTCGCTTGGCCTGCACTTCCTCTGTCCACCCACCCTCCAGTGCTGGCCCTGCCACTCTGCTGGCTCTGCAGACCACAGTGTTTCCCTGGTTGCTTCACGGGGCTCTCCTTCTGGCCCCATTCTTGGGAGCCTCTGACACAGTGACCCACTTCTTCCTTCCCAAAACTCTGGAAACACATGATGCCCCGTGTTTCCCTCCCAGTTCCCTGGCAGATGCTTTTCTGTGTCTTTGAAATCTTCCCCTATCTGCTGTCCTCAGCCCCAGGCAGCCCTAGTGCCCTCAGGTGATCCTGTGCCCTGGCCTTGGTCCAGGTGCCTTTGGTAAGCAGACAGTCCACCGGTTAAGATCCTTATTCACCACTGGGGTGGGTCCTAGGTGGGAGGGAAAATAGAAACCCAAGATTTATTTTGCACCTACTGAGTGCAGAGCCCTCAGAGTACCATGTGAACAAACTGTTGTTGTTCCCCTTTTGCAGATGAGGAAACTGAGGCTCAGAGAGGTTAAGTTATTTTCTCAAAGTCACAGCTAGTAAGTGGAGCCAGGATTCCAGCCAGGTCTGTGTGATCCTCAACCCAGGCCTCTCTCACTGTCCCTGCTGCCTCTCCAGCACTCCCTGGAGAGGTCTCCCGGGAGGCTGGCTCCAGGGTGGGATGCCACCTCCGCCGTGTCTCCTTTCCCAGCGTTTCTGGCTGCTCCTCCTGACCCGGGGCCTGGTGGGGGTCGGGGAGGCCAGTTACTCCACCATTGCGCCCACCCTGATCGCCGACCTCTTCGTGGCAGACCAGCGGAGCCGGATGCTCAGTGTCTTCTACTTCGCCATTCCTGTGGGCAGGTGAGCAGGCTGTGGGTGGGCCTGGTGTGGGGTGAGGGCTTGATGGGGCATCTGTTTTGTTTGTCGAGACAGGGTTCCTTTGTGAAACAGTCCTGGCTGTCCTGGAACTCACTCTGTAGCCTAGGCTGACCTCAAACTCAGAGATCCACCTGCCTCTGCCTCCCAAGTGCTGGGATTAAAGGCGTGCGCCACCACTGCCCGGCTTGGTGGGCGTTTGACTGACCACATGTAACTCTTTCCTCTTTGCCTTCCCACAGTGGTCTAGGCTACATTGCAGGCTCCAAAGTGAAGGATGTGGCTGGAGACTGGCACTGGGCTTTGCGGGTGAGTCTGGTTATAGTTAGGGGAGTCAGCAACCTTACTGATCTCCCTTTCTTTCTTCAGATATTCCCTTTTTAACTCTCTTTTTAAAAAAAAAAATGTGCTGGGTGGTGGCGGCGCACGCCTGTAATCCCAGCACTCGGGAGGCAGAGGCAAGCGGATCTCTGTGAGTTCGAGGCCCGCCTGGGCTACCGAGTGAGTTCCAGGAAAGGCGCAAAGCTACACGGAGAAACCCTGTCTGGGGAAAAAAAAATGTGTGTGTGCATGCATGCCTGACCGTGGGAGTCAGAGGTCAACTTTAGGAAGTTGGTTTTTTCCTTCACCTGAAGGTCCTGGAGATTGAATTCAGGTTGTCAGGCTTGGCTGCAAGACCCCTTACTCACTAGGCAAGCTCCCTGGCCCCTCTTCGTGGCAGTTTTCATTGTGCTGAGCTGAGCCTCAGCAAGCCTGGTCCTCAATAGGGAGCCACAAGTCTTGCTCGCAGATGTAAAGCTGGAAGCCCCAGAAAGGGACAGTATTAGCTTTCCTAATGGAAAGTGGAGCTGACCCAGGACTCCCATGCCATCCCTGGATTCGCTCATTTTTTGTTTTCCCCATGTTAACTTTATTCCCAAGTGATCGTCCTCAGCTGAGCAACTTGGGCACCTCAGACCCTTGAACAATAGTCATGAGATGGCATCCGATTGGATGAACGTGGGTCACTTACCCATTATGTAATCAGTTATGGAAGGCCAGAGAGTAACAGCCCTTTTGGTTCGGCCTTAGATCCAGTTTGAACCATGTGGACTGGGAGAAATTTGGTTGGGGGTCCTTGAAACAAAATCAGGGTGCTGTTGCCAAAGAAGAAGCAAACCTAGGCCTGTAGAAACAGGATGTCCCCAGTGGCAAACCTTCCTAAGTCGCAGTCCCAACTTCTCTGAGCCAGCTCTTATGGAGTTTAAGACCTGTGGAGCTAAGCTGTCTGTCCTCCTCATTCTCCGTGGCCCCAGAGGCTCAGTATACCCCTGCCCTGCACCCCAAAGCTTGCTCTTTCCCCAGGTGACACCAGGTCTGGGGGTGGTGGCTGTTCTGCTGCTGTTCCTGGTGGTACAAGAGCCCCCAAGAGGAGCTGTGGAGCGCCACTCAGGTTCACCACCCCTGAGCCCCACCTCATGGTGGGCAGATCTGAAGGCGTTGGCACGAAAGTGAGTTTACCCCTTCCTTCCGTATTTCAGGCCTCAGAGGGCTGTAGTCTTCAACAGGCCGAGTTTTGTGTCCTGCCAGGAAGCCGTATTTATGGCCAGAGACCCAGGCATTGCTGCCCACCTGAGGCATTTGCCTGAGATATAGACACAGGTCACATCCAACTCTGACAGTAGAATAAGCCAGGGAGGGAGGAGAGGGCACCCATGGGTCTGACTTCCTCCCAATGTCCACAGTCCGAGTTTCGTCCTGTCTTCCCTTGGCTTCACTGCCGTGGCCTTCGTCACGGGCTCCCTGGCTCTCTGGGCCCCAGCGTTCCTGCTGCGCTCCCGTGTTGTTCTGGGGGAGACCCTGCCCTGTCTCCCTGGAGAATCATGCTCTTCCTCTGACAGGTACGTGGGAGGGGCTGGGCAGGGTGACTGCGGGGAGGGGATAGCAGGGGGATTCGAACTCAGGCCAGAAAAGTTTGAATTCTGACTCTACCAGCTACCTCCACTCTTGGAGTCTCAGTTTCTGGTTCTGAGAACCATGTGATGAGGTAACACATTGGCTCTGAGGTTCTGTGCTGGATGGATTTGGCTATGAGGGCAGTTGGGGTGGACTGTCCTCGCAGGGTCAGAGGGCCTCACAGGAAGGAGAAGGAATCATGCCAGGGGGAGTCTCACCTTTGGACTCAACCCCTAGTCTCATCTTCGGACTCATCACTTGCCTGACTGGAGTCCTGGGCGTGGGCCTGGGTGTGGAGATCAGCCGCCGCCTTCGCCGCATCAACCCTCGGGCTGACCCGCTGGTCTGTGCTACCGGCCTCCTGGGCTCTGCGCCCTTCCTTTTCCTGTCCCTGGCCTGTGCCCGAGGCAGCATTGTGGCCACCTACGTGAGTCGGACACCAGGGGTCTAGTGGGTATCTATCTCTGCACGGGGGCAGGAGGGGTGGCGTGGCCTCCCTGGGCACCACCATGGCCATCGAGGATGACCACCAGCAGCTAACTCTGTGTGCAGAGTTAGCCAGCAGAGTAGTTCAGAGCGGACAGAAGGTGGAATGCCTCCTTTCGAATCCCAGCCCTGGGCCTTCCCAGTTGGGGGCCGCTGGCAAAGCAGCGTGGCCGTGCTGTCTCCTCCCACGTGAGGTGCTGGTGCCGAGGCTAGCCCCTGCCTTGTGGGGTGTGATGGGGACTAAGTGAGTTAATGGCTAAGCCTGGTCACGTGACTCTCTCCCTCTTCTGCCGTCCAGATTTTTATCTTCATTGGGGAGACCCTGTTGTCCATGAACTGGGCCATCGTGGCTGACATCCTACTGGTGAGTACCTGGACCGAAGGGAGCAGGGACCGGGGTCAGGTGGTGGCACTCATTCCGAATTCTGGCCTTTCCCCTTCAAACCTCAGCTGCATATGTATGCCAAAGTCCAGCCACAGAGGGGCCTCCGGGCCTGCCTTGGGCCTGCCTTGGGCTTTGGCTTTGGTTTCTCTGGGACCCCCTTTTCCCTCCTAGTATGTGGTGATCCCAACTCGACGCTCCACTGCTGAGGCCTTCCAGATTGTGCTGTCCCATTTGCTGGGCGATGCTGGGAGCCCTTACCTCATTGGTCTCGTGAGTACTATCCTTGGCTGGGATGGGATGGTTTGGGGAACCTGGTACTCCCCACCCCAGCAGCTGGCCAGTGGCTGGTGATATGAGCTTAGGGGGATGGGATAGCCTGGCCTACTTCAGCAATAGTCACCTTTGGCACTTTTTCCCTTAGCGCCTCTGGTGGATGGGAAGGAGGTTGTGTAAAGGTTTTACCCGTGGGGCTGTGGGGCTGACTCTTTCGTCCCGGCAGATCTCTGACCGCCTCCGACGGAGCTGGCCTGCTTCCTTCTTGTCTGAGTTCCGGGCCCTGCAGTTTTCACTCATGCTCTGTGCTTTTGTTGGGGCACTGGGTGGTGCGGCCTTTCTGGGCACGGCCATGTTCATCGAGGACGACCGCCGGCGGGCTCAACTCCACGTGCAGGGTCAGTGAGGGCCACTGTCAGCCCACGTTCACCATACTGCCTGTCAGTCTGTTCATCTGCTGGCTCATCCATATGCACCCCACGTCTCTTAGTCCACAGCTCTCCCTCCACTCAGACTATCCCATCCACCCAGGCCCAGGCCACCGGCCAGGGTTGAGAGTCCCAGCTTCCGGGTACCATCCCACTCAACTTTGAGTCTATCTGAAAGTGTACCAGGCTTTCTGTCTGTACACAGTTCTGAGGACTTTGGCTGCCACCTCGTCTATGCCCTCTGGCTGTTTGTCTCCTGTCCCCTTGCTGGCTCTTCTTACCTGATTGTCCTTGGCTCCGACCCCTTCCCCACAGGTCTGCTGCATGAGACGGGGCCCTCAGATGACCGGATTGTGGTACCTCAGCGAGGCCGTTCTACCCGGGTCCCTGTGTCCAGCGTGCTCATCTGAGGAGCTGTTACCCAGCCACAGGTGCACCACAGCTGGCCCTGGGCCCACCCCAGGAGGTGCCCAGGCAGAAGCCCTCACCAGGCCCAGGTCCAAGGAGGAAGCCCTGGGATATGTCCCCGCTCCCAGACACTACATAGGCAGCCCAGGGAAGAGATGGGGGTCCAGAAATGGGGGTTGTCCTGTCTACTAGGGCAGCCCAAGGGGTTTGGTGCTATTTGTAATGGAATAAAATTTGTAAGCAGACTGTGACTGGCCGCTTGTCTCTCTGTGGGTGCCGTTGGTTTCAGGGAATGTCTGTGGCCTCAGGACTGACTGACTGAGCAGGGCAGTCGGGTCACCCTGTGGGTAGGTCCCTGTCTTCTGGGCTAGGTGATCTGGAGGACTGCTCTTTTCTGAGTGAGTTGCTTCAGTGTGACCGTGACTCACTGTGGTCCCTGGAAGTTGATCTCCCAGAGGCTAGCCTGGGAGGTGGGGGCAGTGCTGCCCTTGCTCCACACAGTCCCTGACAGAGCCTCCGTACAGTCCTCCCACCCAGGCACGGGGAGGACACAGCTGGCCAGGTTGTCTCCCTTCCCAGTGGAGGGGTTGTCTCGTCCTACAGCCCCAGACCCTTCCTTCACACAGTCCCTCTGCCTCCTCCCCCTTCCCACAACTGGGTGGGGGTGAGTGGGCAGGGGGCAGGCGCAGCCGGCTGAGGAGCCTGATGATTTCCTGCCCTCACCACAGCTTCCTGTCGCACGCGGGTGGTGAGGAGAAGAGGCAGCGGGGAGCAAGAGAGGGGCAGGTACAGCTGGGCACAGGGATCGTGCGTCTGGTAGCTGGGGCACAGGCCCCAGCTCAGGCTCTGAGACTAGAAACTGCCGGCACTGATCTCAAACTCAGTCCAGCAAGGAAGTGGGGGTCATTGAGCCCCAAAGGAGGACACAGCTGCCTGCCACTGGATCCCAGGCTGGGGCCCGCTCAGTCCCACACCCCTGCTGCCACTCTGCCTGGAGGGGCTGCAGCGCAGCAGGGTCTGGGGCAGGTGCTCTGCAGATGGAAGCAGACACTCTGAGCCCCCTGGAGCTGGGCCTCCTGCTGCTGCCCCTCTTGGTCACGCTCCTGGCTGCCCTGTGTGTGCGCTGCCGTGAGCTGCCAGGTAAGTGGGGAGCTCTGGGGTACTGGGTGCTGGGCACCCCCTTGGGTCCTCATGCCCTCCCCAGCCCCTGGCTCCCTCTAACTGTCCCTACCTCAGTCCTGCTTGGGGGGGGGGGGGGGGACGGGATGGGACTGAGTGTCTTTGTTCCCGGAGCATGCCGATCCTTCCTCATTGGCCCTCTCTCCTCCAGCCTCCTATGAGAGTGCCTCCACAGAAAGGTAAGTCCCATCCCCCCATGTGTTTTCCCTTTGTTCTGATGGAGGGCTTGGGGCTGGGGCCCTCTTGGGCCAATACCCAAGCTGCCTCTTTCCTACCAGTTTGTACCCAAGGAGCATCCTCATCAAACCGCCTCGTGAGTTCAGTGTCCTTGGCCTTCCTTGAGGGTTCTTGGGAGTGTGCCTTTGTCCTGCTCACCCTAAGCTGTCTGTAGGGCTATTACCTGGGATGAGTTGGGGGAAAGTGGGAGCCCCCATGCCTGTTTAGGACATGGCTTTTAGGGGTACATCTGTCCTTAGAGGCCTTGACATGGGTCAGGGGTGGTGGTGTCTGGAGTCATTCCCTCAAGCTTGGTTCTATGTCCTCAGAAATAACCGTCCCCCGAACAACTGCCACTTCCTACCCTCTTGTTACTTCCTTCCCACCCCTGAGGCAGCCAGACCTGCTCCCCATTCCGTGAGTACCCCTCAGCTCCCTCCCTCTGATCCACTGTGCCTCCTTTACCTTCTAGGATGGGGGGACATGGCTTTTTCCCTGGTGCAACCCTGCTTGCTCCAGAGTCCTACTTAGACCTGGTCCCTGACCTTTGACTTCCAGGAGATCCCCACAGCCCCTTGGGGGTTCCCATCGGATGCCATCTTCCCGGCAAGATTCAGATGATGGTAAGAGTGTACAGGGTTAGCGGACTGGGGAGAGGGTGTGCAGCCCGAGCTGACTCCATCTTCCTCCCCCTCTCTCTTTGAAGCCAACAGTGTGGCGAGCTACGAGAACCAGGGTGGGTCTAGGGTCTGGGGAACTGGGTGGGGTGGGGAGGCTGGATCTGTCCCAGGTCACGTTGACTTCTCATTCCTCACAGAGCCAGCCTGTGAGAATGTGGATGAAGATGAGGACGAGGACGATTATCCCAATGAGGGCTACCTGTGAGTGGGGAGGTGGGAGGTGGGGGTGGAAGTTGGGGACCCTTTCTCACCTTCTCATTCCTTCCTTCCAGAGAGGTGCTCCCTGACAGCACCCCTGCGGCTGTTCCCGTGGTCTCCTCTGCTCCTGTGCCCAGCAACCCTGGCCTCCGAGACAGCGCCTTCTCCAGTGAGTCAGGGTTTCTGTCTACCTCCTTCCGCCATGTGCTGCTAGCTACACCTCTCTTCCCTCTCATTCTGAGACGATTGCTGCCCTTCCATTTCCTCCTTCAGATGTTGGACTTCCTGCTCTTCACTTCGGATTGCCTTGCTTTTCCTTCCTCCCTCTTTTGTCTTACCATTTTTTCTGTTGTCTAAGAACAACAGAAAAAATGGTAGTTGTCTGACTCTTCTTTAACCCTTCCATTGAAATTTTATTTCTGGGTTGGATGCGAGGGCACATGCCTATAACCCTGGCATCAGGAGTCTGGGTAGGAGGGTTGAGTTTGAGGCTAGCCTGGACGATATATAGTGAGACCCTACTTCAAAAACCAAAACAGCACTGCCACCAACAAAAAGAAAAGAGAAAAATCATTTCTCTTATCTGAAAGCTCTTTTCTTTTCTTTTCTTTTTGTATAGTGTCCTGTTCTTGTTTCATGGAAGCAATGTCATCTAATGTATCTGTAAGAACTTTGGTTAGAAGTTGTTTCTCTCTGTCTCTGTCTATCTGTCTGTCTGTCTGTCTGTCTGTCTCTCACTCACACACTCTCTCACTGAAGCTTTCTTCTGCTGACCATGTGGTCTTTGTTTCTCTTGGGCTGCATTTTTCTGCATTGGTTTCTTCTATTCCTGCTGTCCTTCCCTGACCTTCCCTTAGGGTTTGGTGATCTTCGGTGTTCTGTCCTCTTCTCTCTGTGTAGCATGAGTGTCCCTTACCTGAAACACCACGATACAGATTTGGGAATATCTACAGATATAGTGAATTTTGTTGGGGATATATATATATATATTAGTCTGAAGGTAGGATTTTGTTTTGTTTTGAGACAGGGTCTCACTATGTAGCCCTGGTTGTCCTGGAACTTGATATGTAGACCAGGCTGGCCTCAAACTCACAAAGATCTACCTGCCTCTGCCTCCTAGTGCTGAGATTTAAAGGTGTGTGCTACCATGCTCAGCTTTGGAGGTAGTTTATGCAAATTTTAATTAATCTTTTGCATAAAACCAAATTTTCCTGGTGTGGAGTTTTCCATCTGTGGCATTACACCAGTATCTCAAAGGTTTGGGATTTTGGAATATTCTGAATTTTGGAGTTTTAATTCAGGAACACCCAACTTTCTGTATTTACCCTAGACTATTATGTTTGTACCCTAGCTCTGTTTGTTTTGTTTTGTTTAAGGCAGAATCTCACTGTGTAGCCCTGGCTGCCCTGGAACTTGCTTTGTAGACTAGTCTGGCCTTTAACCCATAGAGATCCAATTGCCTCTGCCTGCTGGGTGCTGGGATTGTAGGCATGTTCCACCACACCTGGCCTCTGGTTCCATTTGTAGTCCAGATTTCTAATTTGTCATTTCTCTCCTGAACCCCAAGACTGTTTAAGTGATTCTTTCCATCTATCCACCATCCATCCATCCATCCTTCTATCCATCCATCATCCATCCATCCATCCATCAGTCATTCATCCATCAATCATCCATCCATCCATCCATCCACCCATCCATCCATCATTCATCCATCCATCTATCATCCATCATCTATCTATTCATCCATCCATCATCCATCTGTCCATCATCCATCTATCATCCATCCGTCCATTCATCCATCCATCCATTCATCATCCATCCATCCATCCATCCATCCATCCATCCATCCATCCATCCCCTCACTCATTTCCTGGGTATGTCTGCTGGGTTATGTTAGGGATTTAGTGAGTCAATTCAGCAAATTTGTAAAGAGAAAAGAATCATTTGCTAGGGCCCAAATGACTAATTTTAAGTTCATCGAGAGGTACTGTTTCAATGGACTGAGGTGCAGTGGATAAAGCCTCCACGTGTTCATGGGTGTGTGCATCTGCATACACACAAAGATACTAAAAGAGGTACTGGTACCTGAGGACCTACTTTATGCCCTTGTAGTATACACTAACTGTTAAACCTCACAGTTCCTGGGTACTCTGCTGACGACCCCCTTCCCTCCTGCCCCTCACTTCTGTCTCTGTACTATGCTAGGGTTTATTTTTTCATTTCTATTGACTGATTGATTGACATAGTCTTGCTATTGTGATGCCCAATTTGGCCTTTAAGCCTGGAGCTCAAGTTACCTCCTATCTCAGCTTTCAGGGACCACAAGCATGTGTTGCCACACCCAGCAGGCTTATTAATAGATACTTGGTAGGACATACTGTATGGCAGGCTCCATTTTACTATTTACTGTTTCAATCCTCACAATAGTCCTGTGGGGCAGGTCCTGTTACGAACTTTATTCAACAGATGAGGAAACTGAGGCACAGAGTGTTTAGGTAACTTATCTGAGGTTACATAGCTGGTTGGTGCTGGAACTGGGATTTGAACCAGGATATTTGGCTCCAAAGTCCAGCTTGTCTACATGCTCATACATGCTCCAGGCAGCTGTGAAATCAGAATGCAAGAAGCCATGTAACATAGCAAGTGATATGTATGGGCCTGGGAAGGTGTAGTATGGGCAACGGCTAGTAATATTGAGAAGCCAGACAGGTCTGATGAAGAGGGGATGCCATCTGGACCAAGTGTGCCATCTCTTCCCCATGCCACCAAGATGTCTGTCCTCTGAGCTCCTTTGACCCCTGTTCCCAGCCGTACTCTCAGAGTCCCACACTGTCACTGATTTTCCCCAGTGGCTCTGGTCCAGTGGATCTCTGCCCACCTCCATGGCCCTTGCCCTTCCCAGGCTGCTCCCCTTGCTTCTCCTGAATATTCTCTCTATATCCTGTGGGACTGCCTCGGGGGAAGGCTGTGTTTGGAGACCTGGGGGGCCTCTGGGAACCAGTGCCTGGCTGAGGGTCTTCTGGTAACTGCCCTGCAATTCCTGTCCTACAGTGGAGTCGGGTGAAGATTACGTGAACGTCCCCGAGAGCGAGGAGAGTGCAGAAGCGTCTCTGGGTAGGTGACTCTGCACTCTGTGTGTGGCCCATAGCCTCTCCCACCCTCCACATGGCCTGCTCTTCGCATGACCGTCCGTCTTGATCTGTCCCCCACAGATGGGAGCCGGGAGTATGTGAATGTGTCCCAGGAGCTGCAGCCAGTGACGGGGGCTGAGCTGGGTGTGTATCGAGGTGTGAGGGGGCAGAAGCTGGAGAGCAGCCTTGAGCAGATAGCCTGCAGGCTGAACACCAATCTCCCTCTGTCTCTCCCTCCCAGCCACCTTGAAGTCCCAGGAGGTGGAAGATGAAGAAGAGGAAGGAGAGGAGGAAGAGGAAGCTCCCGATTATGAGAATCTGCAGGAACTTAACTGAGAGCCTGGTGAGTGGCCTCTGTCCCCACCCCTGCCTTGGGCCTTCTCTCCGGAACCCCCTTCCTGGCCACCCCCAGTGTTTAGGCACGTACTTGGTGGCTCTGGATACCCGGATGGTTTCATGACTCGGTGACTCTGCCTCCCTGTCTCCCCTGCCCTGTTGTGTTTCAGCTGCAGCCATTTGTCCTGGAACTACCCTTGCTGGGAGGGCAGAACTGGGCAGCTGGAAGTAGCTCTAAGAGAGTCCCATTTGATCTCTGCCTTGTCAACAGTCTGAGAATCCCCCTAACTTATTGTCACTTTGGGGTCCAATCTGTGTCCCCAGTATTCTGCATCTTCTGACGAAGCCTGAGACTGAATCTAGTTCCTGCTTGACTCTGTCATGGAATAAAAGCCGTGATGGCCCAAAGTCTTCCTTTTGTTTTTTTGTTTTTATTGGGTCAGGGTCTTGCCGTATAGATCAGGCTGGCCTTGAACTCGTGGGTGATCATCCTGCCTCTGCCTCCCTGGTGCTGGAGTACAGGTGTGTACCAGTGTGCAGAGCTGTCAGCAGCTCTGTTGGCTTTGGGGTCCTGGAAGGCTGAGTGAAGGTAGTGTTGGATTGAGGACCGTCCTTTGTGGGATGTTTGAGAATGTGGGCATACATGACCTGTGGGTCTAGGGGTGTGTGTGTGTGTGTGTGTGTGTCCAAGTCTGCATCAGAGTGTCTGGATAGCTCTGTCTTTCTGTCTGTCTGTGGGTCTCCCTCCTCCACAGGGGCCGCACCGCCCTCTTAACTGTCTTGGTTTAAAGGCTGTAAGTGACAGAAGACCATGACTTGGACTCAGCCATTTTCTAAGTGAGGCCTTTGACCCAGCCTGGCCCTTTTGGGGTTCGGAATGTATCTCCCCATAGATAGTTCATGGACGTGCAGCTGTTCATTGTGTCAGTGGCAGATCAGGGTACAGGGCACCTCTGGGTTGGGAGTGTGTGTCAGCAGCAAGGCCCTACCCTGGTGACCCTCGTTCCTTCTACTTGCAAAACAAAGGGCTGGCCTTGATGACCTCAGGAGGTATCTTGGGTCTTGTCTTTTGTGTGGTTCTCAGTGAAATAACTGAAGTGGTCTGAGCAAGTCAAACATGGTGGCATACACTGGTACTCTCAGCTGTTCCAAAGGTGGAACGGGAGGATTTCTGGAGCCCAGAGTTTAGAGCCAGCCTAATACACATAGTGGGAAAATATCCTACCCGCCACCAAAGTGGCTAAGGCGCCTGAAGTTCAGGTGTAGGCAGCAAGCTTCAGTGCCACTGTGTGGTGACATGTCTGCAGGTCTCACTGCCGGCTCACTAGGTCTGGACGTGGGAATGGCCTGGTGATTCTGCTTATTTGTCTGGCCTGGCTCCATCACCCATGTTCTGGGAGTTTTCTCTTGGTCTCCTTCAGAACCCACTCTTGTCCCAGTTCCATTCTTTGTGGGTTTAGAGGCGCCAACGCAGCCTTCCATCCTGGGACGTGAGCTGGTCCTCTCCTGCCTTGCACGATGGTTCAGGTCCGGCCTGTGAGATGGGCCTGGGATTTTTCTGGAGACCCCATTTGATCCCAGCTGTTACTGGGCCAGAAGGATGTAGTTCTGGAGACCCCATTTGCATGGCCTGCCTGTGAATGAAGCCATGGAAAGGAGAAGAGAGACATGACCATTTTCCTGGATCTAATCACAAATGAGCAAGGTGACCTCTACAACCTCTGGGTCATGTGGGCCAGTAAATCACAGTGTGTCAGCAGCTGACTTGGAGTGTCCGTTGTGTAACCAATGCTGCTCTGATGAATACACAGAGCTAGTAGTTCTTTCTGGCTGCTGACGTCATCTGAGTTCCAGGTACCCCTCCCATAATCACTGTGGCTTCCCTGTTGACAGTTGTCTGCATTTTGTAGGTAAGGGAACAGATTTCAGAGAGGTGAGGTAACTTGCTCAAAGATGCACAGTCAGAAAGGTCAATCTATGATCAGATCTGGGCCTCCAGAGTCACTACGATGCTTTTTGGTAGCCTCTGTATTCTGGTTATTTTGCAAAGTGCCAACATCTGGAGGCAGGGAAGCCCTTCAGATTATCCAGCTGCAACAGATTGAAGGGCGAAGGTGTGGGAAGCCTCCGTGTAAGTTAATGGGCTTAGACCTTTTTATTTGGGTGTCGGGGGTAGGAGGAATAAGCAGAGGTACCGATAGCAGTTTACTAACTAAGGCAAATTGGCAGAAAGAACAACCTTGTCAAAAAAAATCTAGCAACAAATGGTAAAGCTGAAGGCAGACAGGCCTTTTTGCTTAGTGGATTCCCTGAGTGGGACCTTTACCAACTCAGTGGATGGACAGGCACAAGCTGTACAGGGCAGTGTTGCAGTGGTCACAGCAGGACACCACAGAGGGACCCAGTGCTAGTGGATGGGCAGGATGCCGTCCCTGGTGGGATGCCGTCCCTGGTGGGGTGCTGTCCCTGGTGGCATGCCGTCCCTGGTAGGATACCAGCAGCAGAATGAGTCAGGCCCGTCAGCAGGAGAGACACAGCTGGCAGAGCATGCATGCATGGAGGCAGCAACGGGAGCCATGTGAAGGCAACTAAAGATGTGAAATGCGTGTGGGTCCCTTGCCAGGAGCTCCATGCTGATTTGGATTCCTTTGTTTAGATAGGTCTCATTGTTTAGCCCTGGCTGCCCTGGAACTCTGTCCTTGAACTCATCGAGTCCATCTGCCTCTGCTTGGATTTGTTGTTGTTGTTGTTATTATTATTATTATTATCATTATTATTATTATTTTAATTTGGAATGTTTGGCTATCTTGGGAATGGGATCCAAATGTAAACATGGAATTCTTATGTTTCATATACACCTTCTACACATAGTATAAAGGCAGGTTTATACATTATTTTGAATGCACCTACATTTGACTGAAACCCACCCCATGAAGTCAGAAGAGAATTTTCTGCTCAGGACATCATGCCAGCACTCAGAATGTTTTATATTTTGGAATATCTTGGGTTTCAGATGTTTGGATTAGGGATGTTCTCTGTACATGTTGCTCAGGGACACCTGAATGTGGTGTATCAAGGCAGGTAAAGAATACCAAATTTGGGGCCATGTTACCTTGGGTGGAGGGAGAGAACTGAGATGGGAGTTGAGCGAAGGCCTTAGTGAACTGCAATCTGGGTCTGGGGT
Source organism: Peromyscus melanophrys (assembly GCA_902168415.1). Lineage (NCBI taxonomy): Eukaryota > Metazoa > Chordata > Mammalia > Rodentia > Cricetidae > Peromyscus > Peromyscus melanophrys. The sequence continues at coordinate 31,963 of CABHPR010126273.1, read as the reverse complement.
AGTCGGTGGTAGAGCACTTGTGCACGTGGGAAGGTCTGAGCTCAGTCCCCAGCACTGCCTCCCCCAAAACAGTGTGGTCGGAGAGGGTTTCCCCAAGTGTTCGATAATTGTTCTTCAAGTGTTTTCAGATCTGAGTGATTTCGTAATAATTAAGATCAAGGGTCAGGGCATGGTGGTGTGTGTCTAACTCCAGCACTTGGGAGGCAGAGGCAGGCAGAGCCTGTGTGTTCAAGGCCAGCCTGGTCTACATAGCAAGTCCCACCCAGGTCAGCTAGGGCTACATAGCAAGACCCTGTCTGAAAAACAAACAAACAAAATAAACACAAAACAAAAACAAGATCAAGACCCAGGAAGGAAGGGTGGGCATGTGTTGTGTGGCACAAGCAGTCATGGGAGAGGGTGTCCTTGGTTGGTTTGTGACAATTGGATGAATTACCCAAGGTGCGCCAGGCTTTAGGGGCAACATTTACCAAAGCCCTGAGGTGACTTGAAAAGCTGAAGAAAACCTAGTTAGGATACAGGAGAAAGCACAGACACATGTAGCTAGTCTTTCTCTGTCCTGCCAGCTGCTGCCAAATCACTACACAGAGGTGACTTATTATTTATGAAAGCTCAGCAGATAGCTTGGGCTTGTTTCTAACTGGCTCTCTTCTTCCCAGCATCCTCTGTACCTAGAAAGTCTGCTTAGCTATTGGCCATGCAGCTCTTTATTAAGCCAATCTGAATGACATATCTTCATAGTGTACAAAAAGATTATTCCACAACAGACATGAGGGTGGACGGAGGCCTGAGCAGCCCGACAGCTTCATCCTGAGACCATGGCTGGTCCTGGAGGCTGTGGAGCCCAGGATGACTTGGCGAAGTTTCTGTTTTAGAAACTATCTCTGCATTAGTTGTGGAGGCTGGCTAGGGGAGGCAAATGGTCTAGAGGAGGGAGAGCGTGAGGAGGCTGTGGGCTAACAGAGAAACGGCCACAGTGATTGGTTGGCTGTGTCTGGGAGGCACAAGGAGAGCCTAGTTGATCATTGCCTTCCAGAGCTACTTGTTTGCCACCACATCTGGATTTTCACATGTGTGCTGGGATCTGAACTCAGACCCTCACGCTGAGCACAAGCAATTTACCCCTTCAGCCGTCTCCCCAGCTCTCAGCTGTTCCCTGTGTGATCACGTGATGGTTCTGGCTGCTCTAGGGACCACATCCTAGGATCCCATGAAATAGGTCTCGGCCTCGCCAGCAAAAACACTTAAAATTATCCTTATTGAGCTTTATCAGGACACATGACTCCCCTGAACCAGTCACTAGCTGATAGAACTCCCATGTGCTGCCTAGCCCAGGCACTAGCCTAGGCTTGCCCATGTTATATATTCTACCCTGAACTCAAAGGGACTGGAAATCAGAAGGTATCTGAAGAAAAGCAGGTGCTGACTGCTGAGATGTGTGTGAACCACTCACAGGAGCCCCATTCTGTAGACAAGGACACAGGCCCAGGAGTTTAAATGGTTTTCTTAAGGCCACACAGCTATCTCCATGGTGATTAACAGAATCACAGTTGGCAGGGAGGTGGAGGAAGAGGAGCTGTGTGACCATTAGATGTCGGTGAAGGAAAAAACTGCAAAGCAGAAGAGTCACTAACTACAGTCAGCTAGTTCTCCCTGACACATGAGAAGACGTTCTTTCTCCCTGAGGCCACTCTGCGGGACACAGGCCTGGAGCGTTGAGGAGCGGACCACATGGGGAGGTGAGGGAGGCAGGTTCCTGAGAACTCCACTGAGGCCTGGATACACCCTGAGAAGAGGTCAGGCCCACCCATGAAGTTACTGCTTTTGGAAGTGGTTCTGCAGCACCCTCGGGCTTCAGTTGGGTGTCTGCTGTTTGTAAATGAAAGCGTCTTGACTCACAAAGACAGGATGCTGGGGGAGCATCAGCTGCAGCAAGGGCCCCAGCTTCAGGCACCCGCCACATGCCATGTGCAGCGCCCTGTGTGTGTATTCTGTTCATCCTAGGATGGCTTCTCTATGCTACTGTTCAGCAAGAGAAAAATGAGGCCCAGAGAGGGCAGCCAGGCTTAGTCAGGATGTGGTTCTCCCTCCAGGAATAGTTCGGGGCCAGTCTTTGCTTTGAATCTCCCCTTTCTCACCCACTACACTCATTGGCTTGTCTCTCAGAGTGGCTCCCAGGACCCTCTCTCTCTCTCTCTCTGTTGTGCTTCCCCCACAGGACTTCTCACTGACGTAGACTTCTCTAGGACACAGGCCCGTGAGCGCAGTGGGGTGGGTACTTAGAGCATCAGTACCCCGGGGTGGGTGGTGGGTGGGAGGGGGCTGAGGGGTCCCTAGTGCCTTGAGGAAGAAGGTGGCAGGGTTCTTGCCCTCTTGCTGAGCCTCTGGGCTGCCCCTCCTCCTTGCATACCTGGTAGATGCTAAACACTTCTCACCCTCTCCCACCAGACTCACAAGCTTACTAATTTTCTCTGTTTTCTGGGTCCCTGCAACACCCCACACCCCAAGCCCTCCTCTCTCCCTCTCCCACAGACTGCTTTCGGTTTTGTCTCATTCTTGATGTCCCGCCTCTGCCTCTGTCTCCCTTTGTATGTGTCACCTTTCTGACTCTTTTTTTTTTTCTTTGAGACTGTTTAAGCACAGGCTGGTCCTTCACTCCGTAGTTGAGGGCCAGGATGACCTTGAACTTTTTGGGGGGAGGGGTTTCGAGATAGGGTTTCTCTGTGTAGTTTTGGTGCCTGTCCTGGATCTTGCTCTGTAGATCAGGCTGGCCTCGACCTCACAGAGATCCACCTGCCTCTGCCTCCCTAGTGCTGGGATTAAAGGCATGTGCCACCACCGCCCGGCTGACCTTGAACTTTTTGTTGTTTGTTTTTTTTGAGACATCGCTCTGTAGCCTTGCCTGGCTTGAAACTCTCTGTAAGCCGAGCTGGCCTTGAACTCATAGAGATCTGCCTGTTCTGCCCCTGCTGCTGGGATTGAAGGCCACCACCATGCCTGGCGACCTTCCACTTTTGACCCTCCTGCTCCCACCTCCCCAGGACTGGAATGGCGGGGGTGTATTTCCCACACCTATTGTCTGTTCTTTCTTGTATGTTTTGTCTGTTTCTCCCTGTCTTTCTGTCTGTCTGCTTCTGCCTTGGAAGCATTTTCCCTCTTGTGTGTCTGCCACTGTCCCTTGGTAGTGGTCATTCCATCTTCCTCTCCTTTGTCTCCTCTCTCTCTCTCTGTCTCTCTCTCTCATCTTTCTTTTGCTTGGTCTCCTCCTCCTCTCCATGCCCCTCCTTCCCCACATCCTGAGCTGTCTTTGGGGAACCGGAAATCTGGGGGATCAGAGAGATACCAGGAGGCTCAGCTGCTGCCCCTGCTGCCTGGAGATAATGCCTTGGGGGTGCTGGGAGGGGGAGGGGCAGGAGCCCAGCATCTTTTAGCTCCCGTGCGAAGCAGACAGAGGGGTCTTGCCACCAGCCTCCCCTGCAGATCTGCATTCTTCCCTCTGTGGATGGGGCCCATCAAACCCACCTCCTCTCATGTTGGTCATGTGAGAATTAAGTCAAGGGGCCTGACGGGAACAGTTGAGGGTAGTAGAAGACAGCTTGTGGCGGGTGATCAGACTCTGTGGGGTGGGAGGCGGTTGATCAGCGGGGGCCCGGGAGGGGCCAGAAGAGAGGTTCCTGGAGCAAGAGAGAGGTCTGGGCTCCATCCCACCCCTTCCCCTCAGTCTTCCCACTCTCACTGTGGTGAACTTATTTTGGTGGCCTGTTGTGACGTGTTCCCCGCTATCACCTTCTAACTCTGTGAGGTAGCTACTCTTATTAACTCTATTTTGAAGGTGTGGACATTGAAACACAGAGAATTTGAGTGACTTCTGATGGCCACACAATCAGGATGCCTCCTCACAGGATTCTGATCCCATTAAATTGGTCTTTGCCAAAGTCTGGGCTGGGCTGACGTTTTTTTGTTGTTTGTTTATTATTCAGAGAGGATCATGCTATAACTTTTTTTAAAACTAAAAAACATTTTAAAATATTTTATTGCTGGGCATGGTGGCACAGACCTTCAATCTTAGCACTTGGGAGACAGAGGCAGGCAGATCTCTGTGAGTTCAAGGCCTGATCTACATAATAAGTTCCAAGACAGCATATATAGAGACACTCTGTCTCAAAAAGCCAAAAAAAGTTATTATTACTTATTCAAGTGTTTTTGCCTGCGAGTATGAAAATGCACCATGTGTATACGGTAACTGTGGAGGTCAGAAGAGGGCATTGGATTTCCCTGATTGGAGTTACAGACATCTGTGAGTGGGCTGCCACGTGGGTGTTAGGAATCAAACCTGGTGCTCTCCAAGAGTAGCTAGTGCTCTTAACTGCTGAGCCATCTCTCTAGCCCCTAAAAGGAGGGTTCTTTAAAGACAAAGAATAATAATGTGAAAGTTGAGTACAGGCCCCTGTAGATATGGTAAGTTGTGACTAGATGCAGAAGAAGTACTGCGTTTGACTGGCTGGTTTCAGGTTGCAAATGGGACTCAGGACCCACACACCCTAACATACTCTCTGCCAATCAGAAGGGCTGGATTGAAATGTTAAAGGCAGTTTGCATTGATTGATTGACTGTACTCAAATGCACATGGCATATGTGTGGAGGGCAGAGGACAACTTGTAGGAAGGACATTTTCTACTGTGGGTTGTAGGGATGAAACTCAGATTGCCAGGGTTGGTGGCCAGTGCCTTTACCTTCTGAGCCATCTTGCTGGCAGGGGCTATAGAGTGTTCAAATTGTTGCAGTAGCGTGGGAGACCATCCAGGTCCTCCCAAGTTTCTGTGGAAGCTGTAGGAACCAGCTGAGGTTGTTTAAAGCCAGAGATGCACTGGAGGCATGGCCAGGCATGGGGATCCTGGGAGAAGAGCATGCAGCCAATGAGGACGCAGGGGTGGTCACACTGAATAGTGGTTGCTGTTACTAGCCCTGACACTCCTGTCTCCCTCTGGTCCCCTGTGTTATTCCTTTGAGCTAGACCAGGTCCCACTTACAGTTTCCTTCAGGGTCAGGGAGAGGGATTGACCCCACAAGGCGAGTGCGGCCCAGGTTTCACTAGCCCTACGCAACTGGGGCTTCTCTCACATAAGCAAAGGCCATCAACACTGGGGTGCCCTTCTCCCAGACTTCACCCTCCACCCTCCAGATGTTTGTTCTGCTCCAGCCTTGCTTTCCACTCCCGTCCCTGGGCCTCGGCACACCCACTGCACGGGGAGAAGGAAGTCAGAACGCACTGATTGGTGTCTTTTCTCACCGATACGGAGAATGCTGAGGCAAACACGGAGCTTTTTGAGGCTTAGTGACTGGCCAGCTTTACTCCTGGACTAAAGAGTTGGTTGTTATAGTTAATTTTCTTGTCATAGAATTTGGACTTCACCCCGACCCCCCAGCTCCCTATCCAGAACGTCAATGTGTGGCCCTGGAACTCATAATCCTACCTCAACTTCTTCGTGGTAGCTAATAGATGGCTTCTTATCTGATTCATGAATATGGGGCTGCTGGCAACGTTTCAACCATCTGCCTCCCACTTGTTCCCAAAATTACTCTTGCTGCCTCCCAGTTCCTGCCAGCTCAGACACGTCTCTCGGCTTCCTGGCCTTTGCACTTGCTACTCTCTCTGTCTGAGGCTTTGGCCACCTTCAGTCACTTGGGTCTGGGCTGAAAATTCTCCCTTCATACAATCCTTTCCCTCCCCGAGTGCCCCTGTATCCTGTTACACCACGGGGTTGGCTTTATAACGTTAGTCTTATTTTTCCAATGTCAGTGCTGGGTTCTGGGGCTTTGCATATGCTAAGGACGTGCTTTGTGCCTGAGCTCCACCTGCAGCCCCTGACTCCGTGATGCAGCTGGTGCCTTGACTCTGTCTCTCTGGACTGGGTACTGCTTGCTCTCCAGGAGCACTCCAGGGGGCCACACAGAGTTTGCCACAGAGTCCGTGCGCAGCCAATAGTGCTGGATAAGTAGTTCCGAAGAACTCAGGCTGCCTTTGTTCAAATACAGCTGGAGTGGCACAGCACTTGCCTGGCATACCAGAGCCCTGTGTCCAATTTCCACACGGCCACTGCAAACAAGCAAAAACAAATAAACTGCTTTTAAAAGCTGCCAGATTAGCCGGGCAATGGTGGAGCACACTTTTAATCCCAGCACTTTGGGAGGCAGAGGCAGGAGGATCTCTGTGTTTGAGGCCAGCCTGGTCTACAGAGCGAGTTCCAGGACAGCCAGGGCTACATAGACCCTGTTTTGAAAAAACAAAACAAAAAACAAAAACTGGCAGATTAGTGCTGGAGCAATGGCTCAGCAGTTAAGAGCAGTCATCTGGATCTGCTCTCACCAGGACCTGGATTACATTCTCAGCACCCACAGGGTGGCTCGCTGCCCTCTGTGACTCCAGTTCCAGGGGATCCTGACGTCTTCTGACTTCGGAGGTTAGCAGGGATACATGTGCATAGATGTAAGTGAAGGTAAAACACTCACATATGTTAATTAAAACTAAATCATAAAAGAAGGCAGGCACTCAGCTTCACAACCTTCCAGCTCTAACAGGAGGGACAAGCCCAGACTGGGGAAGTGGGGGAAGGTACCGTATGAAACAGAGTGAAAGTGGTAGACTACTGAAGTGCTTGGTTTTTAAAAATTGTAGTTTAAAAAAAAAAAAAACCAACTCCCATAGGACATAAAATTACCATCTCAACCATATGTAAATTCAGTAGCATTGGGTACATTCACTGAAGGGCAGATTGATCTCCAGAATACTTTCGTCTTGCAAAATGAAAACTCTGTACCCCTTAATCAATGTCCCACTTCCCTCTCCACTGCCGCCATCACCCGACATTCTATTTTTCATTTCTGGTCATTTTTCTCACTTAGCATAATGTCCCATGTTATAGCATGTATGAAGATTTTATTTATTTATTTATTTTTGAGACAGTATATAGCCCAGGCTGGTCTTGAACTTGTGGGCTCAAGTGATCCTCCTGCTTCAGCCTCCTGAGCCACAGGCCACCTTGCTCAGTTTTTCCTTCCAGAGGCTGAATAACACCGTGTCTAGAGCGTATTTCATTTATGCCTCGAGTGTCAGACGTGGTGTGGCTTGTGTGAGTGATGGTGCTGTGATCCGGAGAGTGTACACATCTGTCTGTGCACATCTGTCTGTGCACATCTGTCGGAAGCCTTGCCTTTAATTCCTTTGCACATACCCCCAGAAATAGAATTGACGGATCATACGCAAGTCATATGTTGAGTTCTTTCAGGCCAGGCCACATGGTTTTCCACGGTGCCCACACTGCCCTAGTTTTCATCAACAGCACACGCAGCGTCCAGTTTCTCGACATCTTGCTGATACTTGTTTTCCTGTCCCCCCACCATTTTC
>CABHPR010126273.1:0-24458 GCA_902168415.1 Peromyscus melanophrys | reverse complement strand
CCTTCCTTCCTTCCTTCCTTCCTTCCTTCCTTCCTTCCTCCCCCCTCCCCCGCCCCCGTCTCTCTGTCTTTCATTTTCTTTTGTCTCTTTGTGTAACCGTGGTTTATAACTGGTTTAAACTGGTCTAGACCCCTGGATCTCCTGCCTCAGCGTGAATGCTGAGATCACAGGTGGTGCCACCACTTTCCTGGGGGCAAACTCAGGTGCTCGACTTGGGAACGAGCGCCTTCACCTGCTGAGCTGTCTTGCTGACAGTTTCTGGTGGTGGTGGCTGCCCTAATAGATTTAGGATGGAATCTTTGGTTTGGATTTGCATTTCCTGACACCTTAACATGAAACATCTCTTACTTACGTCTCTTACACTTTTGTTGGCCATTTGTAGGCTTTTTTTTTTTTTTTTTGAGATATGTCTACAAATCTTTTGCTTACTTTTAAAGTTGGGTCATTTTTGGGTTATTGTTGAGTTATGAGTTATTTACATTTTATGGACATTAACTGCTCCTTATCCAGTGTGTGATTTCAAACACTTTACTCCTGCCCTATAGGTTGCAGAGGCTCTGGATTGTTATATTTTATGATGGATTTTTAATTTTTTATTTTTGTGGGATGTGTGTATATGTGTATATATATGCACATGTATGCATGCCTACAGAAGCCAGAGGGGCTGGAGTCTCTGGAGCTGGAGTTACAGGAAGTTGTGAGACACCTGATGTGGGTGCTGGGAACCCAACTCTTGCTCTCGGGAAGAGCAGCAGGTGCTCTTAAATGCTGAGTTAATTTTTAAAATGAACTTAATTTCCATATGAATTAAAGATTTAAAAATTAATATTATTTGTTAGATCATAAGCATATAGTTATGGCATGCATAAATGATCACAGAAAAACGCTTACTTTACTCTTACTATGTTTTTTTGAGACAGAGTCTCCATGTAGCCCAGGCTGGCCTCAAACTTGTGATCCTCCTGCCTCAGCCTCCCAAGTGCTGGGACTGTGGGTGTGCTGAGGTCGTTGTGCCTGGCTACAGTACATTATCTTGCTATCAACTTTTTCTCCTGCTGCTGGCTGTGGAAGTCAGATCCTCTTGTTTGCTAGGCATTTGCTCTTCTACCGAGCCACACCCCAGCCTTAAAGTCAAATTTTAGTGTAGGCAAGAGATCTCACTAGAGTAGCAGGAACAAAATAATAGCTTACATCTCTTAGCTAAATTAAAATGCACTGGAGGGAAGCATCTGGGTCTTTGAAAATTAAAAAAAAAAAGTATTTTGTTCTCTGTATTTTCATGTGTTGGAAACTATTATGCTGATTTTGTTAAATGAAATACTTCAATACTATATTCCAGAAAATCGTCATGATCTATAAACCTGCAGCGTCTCCCGTATGAGTGATGAACCTTCCAGCATAGTAGTTCTCAACTTCAGGGAGGAGAGTCAGCTTGACAGCATCTGGGACCCAGAGTCCTTTGCTTCTCTGCTTCATCGCTCTAGTTCTTAGCTCCACCTCAGAGTGACGAGGTGACAGCCAGTGTATGAGTCTGTGTTCTCGTTAGAAGGAAAAGGGGGGAGAAAAAGGGGGGATCCTTCCCATCAGCTTGAGGCCTGTCAGAGAAATATGAAGAATCTTCATTCAGGGAGGCCACGGCTGAGGTCAGGGCCACTTATCATTGCAAAGATACTTGGAATTGTGTTTCTGAATCTGGCCCCATAGCAACCTCAAATACAAACAGAATTCTGTAACTAAGGAGGAAGTACTCAGGCCAAGGAGAGGGCAACCACAGGCTGCCTGCTGTGGCTTCCATTTGGAGCACGGGTAGTTTCTTCGTGGGCCTTCACCTCTGGCTCACACAGATGTGGACCATCTCACAGTGGCCTGCAGCCTTGGGTGTGTATGTTCTAGTTTATTTTCATTTCAGTTTTCAATTAACATTTAATATTTTTATAAACTGAGCAGTGCATTTCTGTGACTCCAAAGGTGTCAAAGGGTGCTTTCTAGTCATGAATCATGCATCCATGGATGCAGCTAGCCTTGGATTAAAAATATCTGAAGAGGCATGACTTTAATCCCACCACTCTGGAGGCAGAGACAGGCACAGCTCTGTGAATTCAAGTCCAGCCTGGTCATCATGAGTTCCAGCCCAGCGAGGTCTACACAAACCAAGAGAAGAAACTATCTGGAGAAGAAATTGCTTCTGTACTGAGCATGTGCAGTCTCGCTGGCCATTGGCATCATCTGCTCAGCACTACAGCCTGGCTTCTATTTAATAGCGTTTTCATGGTAGGAACACATTAGTTACGTTCTCTCCTTGCTGTGACAAAAATATGTGCCAAAAGCAACTTCAGGAAGGAAGGGCTTGTTTTGGCTACAGTTTGAGGGTGAGTCTTTCATGGTGGGGAAGTCTGAGGCAATGCTCACATGGCACCCACAGTCAGGAAGCAGACAGGGAGGAACGCTGGTGCTCAGCTCACTTTCTCCTTTCATTCAGTGTGGGACCCCAGCTCAAAGGACAGTGCCACCCACATTCAGGATCTACCTTCTCTTCCCTGCTCTCTTAACCCTTTCTAGAGACACCCTCTTAGACACAGCTGGAGTATGTGTGTTCCCATAGTGATTCTAAGTCCCATTAAGTTGGCCATGAAGCTTCACCACAGCAAGGAGGTGCCATGACTGTGTCCAGAGTTGATCTAAGGCACCCGGGAGGACTTTGTAGGCTACATGTAAACACCAGGCCACTTTACACTTTGGTGTCTTCTGGGTCCTGGAACCAGCCTCCCAGGATTCTGAGGGACAGATGTCCATGGAAAAAAATTCCCTCCCATTTCATCCCTAACAACCAAGTCCTTGTCCCAAGCACAGTTGATGTTATTAATTATCAAGTAATTGTCCAGTGAGATGGCTCAGTGGACAAAGATGCTTGCCGCCATGTCCCATGACCTCAGTTTGATGCCCCAGCTCCCACATGGTAGGAGGAGAGACCCAACTCCTGAAAACTGTCCTCTGATGTCCACACCCTTGCTGTGGCATGTGTAAGCGCACACACTCTCTCAATAAAGTAAATAAATAAACAAATAAATGTTAAAAATGGTTTACAGTCACCCAGGTATGTTGACTCATGCCTGTAATCTCTATATTCAGGGTGCTGAGGCAGAATGATTGTGAGTTTGAGGCCAGCCTGGACTACATAAATCCTGTTTTATACAACAATAACAAAACAAAAAGATAGCCGGGCGTTGGTGGCGCACGCCTTTAATCCCAGCACTCGGGAGGCAGAGGCAGGCGGATCTCTGTGAGTTCGAGGCCAGCCTGGGCTACCAAGTGAGTTCTAGGAAAGGCGCAAAGCTACACAGAGAAACCCTGTCTCGAAAAACAAAAACAAAACAAACAAACAAAAAAAAACAAAAAGACAAAAATATAGATTTTTCTATGACTATAGATGCAAATGCACATGCATGCTTACTCCCCACCCTTCTTTACATACATGGTATCATTCTGACTGTTTGTATCCGGCAGTTTTCACTTTATACTCACTTCCTCCTCGCCTGCTATTTAGTATGTCATTTAAAGTTACCTGTGGCAAATTTGATCCAGGAATATTAAATAGAAAATTCTAGAAACAAACAACTCATAATTTCTAAATGGATGCCATTCCGAATCGTGTAATGATTCTGCCCTGCCCTGTCTAAGACATGCGTTGTCCCTTTGTCCAACCGAGGACAAGGATGGCTCCTGGAATCACTTAGTAACTGGCTCAGTTTGCAGATGAAGTGTGGCGAAGTTTATTCTTGGCAGGATACATGGTTTCAGTTAGCCATTGGCTGTCTGGGAATGTAACCTGCGGATAAGGGCGTTTTACGGATTACATAAGTAGGATCTTGTAGATTACCTAAGAATTTGCTGTTTTTGTTTTTGTTTTTGTTTGTTTTGTTCTTTGAGACAGGGTTTCTCTGTGTAGCTCTGGCTGTCCTGGAACTCACTCTGTAGACCAGGCTGGCCTTGAACTCAGAGACTCCTGCCTCTGGCGTGTATCACCACCGCCGGGCTCAGGATCTTTCCATGAAGCCCGTACTGGTTCTCAGCTGATAAGGTTTTTAGAGGCTGTCTGCTGTCTCCCAGGATGAGGGGAGCTAGGGTACTGCAGGGACGGTGTGCCCCTTACCCCCTTGCTGCCACTTGGGACCATGCCTCTGGCCTCCTGCAGGAGCCCCGCCCGCCACTGCCTCTGCGCTCAGTCCTAAACGGAGCAGCAGGTGTGAGAAGCTGCTCCCACCACCCAGGTGGGGGAGGGGTGGGAACCAAGAAAAGCGAACTGAGGCCCTCGTGGGGAGGCCTCCCCGAGGGAGGCAGAAGGTGAGTCATGCCAGGGCAGTATGAAAAGTGTGAGGGTATGTAGAAGCTAGTAGTGTAGGTGGCTGTGGGAGGCTGCAGAGTCGCCCAGATTCACAGGGGACACAGCCCATGATGGAGAGGCCCAGAGTCAGGAAGATTCAATACTTTGTAGCTGTGTGACCTTCAGCAAGCAATTTACCTCCCATACCTCACTTTCTTCATCTGCAGAATCGGGCTAATCCCACATCATCTACATCCCAGCTAGATTACCTCTGAGCACTAACCTGCTTTCTTTACTGGATTCGGGGGTACCTCCTACCTCCAGCCCATTCAACAAAGTGCAGTTCCCTCCTGTTAGAGGTGGGATGGGGTGGGGTGGGGACAAACAGGACACATCTATGGAGAATCTGCTCTGAGGCCTTTAACTTCTTAAAGCTCTGCACAGACCTGTTTTACAGCTGAGAAAATTAGCCCTCCTCAGGTACCCGTTAGCTAGCACCACAGTGGAAGCTGGTTTCAAACCTCATTTGTCTCGCTGCCCCCAGAGTCTGTCTGTCTGTTGTCTGTCTGTTGTTCCAGAGCAAGGAAACACCAAGGTTCAAATGTGGGCGCGTTTTCTACTTCAAGGAAGAAAAGAAGAAGAAGAAGGGAGATAAATCAAAAGCTGCACCCTAAGGTCTGACTTCCTTGCAAGGAACTCGTGGAAGCTGACGCTACCTGATGTCAACAAACACCAGCTGTTAGGAAAAGGCAGTGGGTATTGCACGTGCCTTCCTCTGAGCATGGGACAAGGATGAGAAAGTTATAAAATACCTTCATTTGACCCTTGGGTCTCCATTTAGTTTGTGTTATAAAACATTTTACTTTTGGTCATGATTTTTTGAATTTATTTTATTTAATTAAAATTTTTCTTTTATTTTACACATCGGCCACAGTTTCCCCTCCCTCCTCTCTTTCTGTATCCCCCCCTTCCCATTTACCCCTCTCACATCCACACTTACAAAATTATCAGGTGGGTGTGGTGGCACACGCATTCCTTTGATCTCAGCACTCTAGAAGCATAGGCAGGTGAGCCTCTTATGTTCGAGGAGGGACTAGTTTACATAGTGAGTTACAGGTCAGACAGGAATTGGCCTTAAAAAATGACCTATGTGGGCTGGAGAGATGGCTCAGTGGTTAAGAGCACTGACTGCTCTTCCAGAGGACCTGAGTTCAATTCGCAGTACCCACATGGCAGCTCACAACTGTGTGTAACTCCAGTTCCAGGGGACCTGACACCCTCACACAGATACACATGCAGGCAAAACACCAATGTACACAAAATAAAAATAAATAAATAATTAAGAATTACTTATAAAGGTAGCAGGTTTTGACTATTTAAAGTCCCTTCAGATAAAGTGATAAAGACAAAGGTAACGTCGGGTGGTGGTGGCACAGGTCTTTAATCTCAGCACTCAGGAAGCAAGGGCAGGTGGATCTTCAAGACCAGCCTGTCTACAGAGAGTTCCAGGACAGCCAGGGCTACACAGAGAAACCCTGTCTCTAAAACAAACTAAAACAAAATGAAAGTAACAAACTTAGAACTTATATCTATGAGATGTGCTAAGGTTCTAAGTTTAGGGACCACATCCCAGAGGAGGTGACACCTCTGAGTTGTCCCAGGGTCATCTACGTTATCTAGGTTACAGCAGACAATGGGAACTCTTATTTTAAGGAGATAGCATGATTTTTTTTTTCTTTCCAAGTAAGTGATCAGCAAGAGTATCTCTTCCTTTCAGGTCAGTCCTGAAAGATGATCACCATCATTTCACATGATCTTTTTCTTTTAATTTTGTGTGTGTGTACACACACACACACACACACACACACACACACACACACGAACGTGTAGGCTACAGGTTGACATCAGTTCCTCAATTGCTTCTCCACCTTAGTTCTCTAAGACAGGGTCTCTTACTGAACCTGGAGCTCGTTGATTGGATAAACTAATTGGCCAGCAAGAACCAAGCATCCTGACTCTGCCATGTTACACAGAATGTGATTTTGACATAAAAATTGACGCATACAGCAAACCAAGGAACAAATGACAAGAACCAAACAAACCACCACAAAAATGAGAAGCCGAGAGACGCTGTAGACCAGCCTCCCTATATTCTCAGTGAAATGTCAGGAAACGTTCAACAGAGCCAGGCATGTTGGCACACAACTCTGATACCAGCAGTGGGGAGACTGAGCAGAAAGACTGAGGATTTGAGTTCACCCTGAGTGACAGAGAGACTCTGTCTGTGTACATATTTTATATTTCCATCTAATATAAAAGTATTGGAGGGAAAATATGAGAAACTACCTTATGAAAAATTGGAGGCCAAGCTACACTTGCAAGTAGGGCAGGCAAGCTGCTGTATTCAGGGCCGTCCTTGTAGACTGAGAACAGTAAGACAGCTGAGAAAAGGAAAAGACCATGAAAACAGTTCACAAAGAAGCAAATTCAAACAGCCAATAAATACACAACAGATGCTCAACCTCCCCAGGGGCCAGGGAAGTGCAAATCAAACCACTAGAGAGGTGTGTGCAGTGACCGTCAGGCAGAGGGTCGGGTGTATGGAGGGTCACAGCTTACGCTGCTGGCAGAAATGCTGGAAAGTGGGTGGATATAGGCCAACGTGGCAGCATTGGCATGTAATATTAGCAATAGGAAGGTGAGCTGGAAGGACTGAGAGTTTAAGGCTAGACTGGCCTATACAGAGAGACCCTGTCTCAAGAAATACAACAAAAGATACAGCAACAAGAAACCCCATTTGAAAAAAGACAAAAAGTGAAGATGTCGTCACGGACAGACAAGAGGCAAAAGTCGTAGCAGGCCCTTTGGAAATCGATGTGGCAATAGCTGATGAAAGGTTTTTGGCAAGCTTTCGATAACTTATACACCAGTTATCAGGGAAACACAGGGACAATGCAATCTACAAAAACAAGAGAAAACCGAGGAAGAGGCTGACAGTTGCTCAGAGGGACTGGAGATTCAGGGAGCATTCGGAGAAAGATGCCCTGAATCACGGGTGTGGGGGCAGGTGGCTTGGCTCCCTGCAGGGCAGGAACCTAAACAGAGACATGGGATGAAATCTGCAAACCACCTAATCTACCTGAGCTGTCAAGAAATGATTTAGAGAACTGGCAGAGAGTTTGAGGTTGAGCTAAAAGTAAGTACACTGCTAGTCTAAGAGAATAAAAAAAGCATCCAGTAAAAGTATCTCAAGATGGAATTACTTCCTGGGTCTACTCTAATGTTGTTTTTAGTTGTCATATTACAATTAAAAGCTTACCAGATAGCTCTTTTTAATGGTGTCCCAGCATTTTCTTTGAACTTGACTGATTCTATAATGGAAGTTCTTTGTATTAAATACAAAGCTATTTACCAAGTGATCAAATTTTGGCTTCGAGGCAAGCACCAGGCCTGCATGTGTCTGCGCCAGGTCCATTGTGGAACTCCCAACAGTGGGAGTGGGTGTGTCTCTGATTCCTTTGCCTGCTCTTGGGACTCCTTTCCTACCCTTGAGTTGCCTTGTCCAGCCTCGATGTGAGGCCTTTTGCTTTGTCTTAATGGATCTTGTTTTGTCGTGTTTGGTTGTATCTTGGAGGCCTGCTCTTTTCTGAAAGGAAATGGAAGGGGAGTGAATCTGGGGGGAGAGGGAGGTGGGGGGAGGGCTGGAAAAAATGGCAGGGGGGAAATTGTGGTCGGGATAAGAGAAGAATCTATTTTTTTTAACTTAATGTTTTTATTGATTATTTGGAAATCTCACATCATGCACCCTGATCCTGTTCACTTCCCAGGCCTCCCAGGTCCATCCCATCCTTATAACCCCGCCCAAAACAAAAGAAGAAAAAAAAATATCAAGTCCAATTGGTGCTGCCCATATACTCACTGGAGCATGGTCAGACTCCCAGTGATCAGCCTCTTAAAGACAACCGAAGAATCTATTTTCAATAATAATAATAATAATAATAATAATAATAATAATAATAATAATAATTACCAGTGAGGAAAAAAGAAATTAGTAATCCTAGGAAAACAAAATAGCACAAGAAAGAAAAGGCAGCTATAATTTGTAAAATCTTATAACAGTGTTCACTGTGATTCTTGGGCACACAAAACATTTCCCATCAAATGAAGGAAGTTTTCGGTCATTTTTTAAATTGTTTTTTATTTTTAATTAATTAATTTTTTTGAGGCAAGATCTCTTTATTCTATTTAGCCCTGGCTGTCCTGGAATTCACAGAGTGATGCCAGATTAGGCATCTCAGTGCTGGGATTAAAGGTGAGCAACTCAGGTCCCTCCCTCCCCGAAAGCCTTCTTACTGGCTATTTGTACTTCTTTTGGATTGTCAGTTCACTGGCCCATTTATTGACTAGATGATTATTTTGGTGTTTGCATTCTTGATACCTAAAGCATAGCTGTGACTGGAACCCTCAGGCTGTCTCCTCACTCTGCTCATGGTTTCCTTCACAGAGCAGGTTTCCCTCTTCCCCCTCCTCCCCCGCGTATGTGAGAAGCTTTTATTTACTTATTTTTAAAATTATTACATTTATTTAGTGTGTGTGTGTGTGTGTGTGTGTGTGTGTGTGTGTGTGAGCGTGTGCATGCTGAGGCACAGGTATGGATATCAGAGAACTACGAGGATTCTCCACACCATGTGGGGCTTGGTGACTGAACCCAGGTCCTCAGGCTTGGTGGCAACTGCCTTTACCTGCTGAACCATCTCACCAGCCCAAGCAAGAGAAGCTTTGAAATTCTATGCAAATGCTTGGACGGTTTTCTGTGCTATTGGAAGGCCTTGCCTTTGCTCATATCTTGAGATGTTTTCCTCTGTCCGTTTCAAAGTCTCAGTTCTTATATTAAGCTTTGTTTACTTCTAGTTGACTTTTTGTGTAAGGTGAGAAGTATAGCTCCAGTTTCATACTTTCTTTTTTTTTTTTGGTTTTTCAAGACAGGGTTTCTCTGTGTAGCTTTGCGCCTTTCCTGGAACTCACTTGGTAGCCCAGGCTGGCCTCAAACTCACAGAGATCCGCCTGCCTCTGCCTCCCGAGTGCTGGGATTAAAGGCGCGCGCCACCACCGCCCGGCTCATACTTTCTATTGTGAGAATCCAGTATAGCGTCTACTCCCCAGAAGAAGTCCTTTCCCCAAGGCTAGGGATTTGGATAAGGGCCTCGGTTCCCTTGGGGGCTTGAGGAAAGCTCCTGCTTGCTAAAGCAGTTCTTCCTATCTTTGGCAAGAGGAGCTTGTGGCCTTTCCATTAACATATGACTGGTGCCTATTGTCAAGGTCCATGCTATATTCCTCAACCCCTGACCTCAAACCATACATCAGCTCACATGCCCCTTGTCTCCTGTTTAATCCTATGTGCAATAACAGGTGTATGTAGTCTTTTTCAGTAACTCACTGGCGGCCATCCTGATTCACCCTTAGATCGTGCCCTCCCCCCATCTCTACACATCCTCTTTGAGACCTGAAACCCTGCCAAAGCAAGTCTCTGGCAATTCATCTCCAAGACCTCACATCAAAATCATAGATAATCTTAAAAGTCCCACAGACTTTACAAATTCAAACATTAAAATTTCAGTCATTAAAATAGCCAATCTCTTTTAAAATTCAAGTCGTTTATCTGTGGGCTCCTTTAAAAATCAAAATGAAATTAAATACCTTCTTCAAGAGGAAAGAACCAGGGCACCATCACAATTTGAACCAAGCAAAATCAAATTCCAACTGTTAGGACCCTGCCCTCACTCTTCCGGGTTCTGGTGTCTTATGCCATCAGAGGGCACGGGTGATTGCATACCCACCTCGTGGTCACGCAATCCCCACCTTAAAAAGCCAGACACAGACTCCCACACTCTTTTTTCTATGTTTCCTCTCTGTACTCTCTCTCTCTCTCTCTCTCTCTCTCTCTCTCTCTCTCTCTCTCTCTGCTCCCGCCATCTTCCTTTCTCTCCAGGCCTGGCTTCTTTCTAACACAGCTCTTTCTAACTCTGGTAGTCGTGGCCGTGGCCGGTGACTTTTCCACCGGTAACCAGCACCACCAACCATCACCGTTTTACCATCACTAACAGTATAAATAACTCAATGTTCAATTACCTGGGATTCACTTCACAATTAAAATTCCAACTATCCAATGTCTGGTATCCACTCATGATCTTCTGGACTCCTGCAAAGGGCTTGGGTCATTTCTCCAGCTCTGCCCTCTGGCACACACAGCTTGTCTTCTAGGCTCTGGCTGGCTCCACTCCACTAATGCCCAACCTGTCAAGGCCTCCTGTGTGCCTTATAACATTGGTGCTGTGTGACTCGGCAGGCTCCCCCTGGCATTTTCTCCTACCTGCCTGCAGTCTGAGAAATGCTGGGACCCTGTGCCTTCCAGCTGGAGGATCGCTGGGACCCTTCACCCTATCAGTAGGCCCCTCCCTTCTGACCATTTTCCACGAGTGAGGATTCAGGATTTGTGTCTCAACAGTGGTTTCTCAGCTTTTTGTAAGCCCCAGTCCCGGGCGACCACATGTTCTTCGGCCTCACACCCTTACTCTCTGTTTGCCTACGGACCACTGAGTGGCTGGTGCCATTTATCCATTCTCACTTAATCTCTGGGGCGCCAGAGGCTTTAGCTATTGGATCTACCCGGCTCATGGAAAATGCAGCGTATCCATTGGTCTTCAGCTGCCTCCCACCATGGCTACAGCTTAGCATGTCTTGCAGCAGGATGCTCCTGCACCTTGGAAACTCTACCCCTCCTGCTATTTGTTAAGCAGCGCAATGTTATTCATTAAGCAGTGCTGTTTAACATTCGAGAAAAGCCACGAGGTACAACAAAGCCCACTATAAAAGTTTATTAAGGGAAGGGAACAGAAAGGGTGCTTAGGCCTATGGAAGGATCGTGCAGGAAGAGAGGGGAGGGATGAGCGGAACCTGCTTTTTATAGTCCCATCCCCGACCTCTCCCCCCCCCACTCCCCATCCCCCTGCACATGTGCATATTATGTGATCACGTAGCGCACAGATTACATAGGATGTAAGGCTCTGGGATGACTAAGCATCTTGCCAGCACATGCTCGGTCATGGGGGAGTGGCTAGGAATTCTAACACCTCCCCCTTTTCTATTTTGCTTATCTGTCCTGTTCGCTTGTCTCCCAGCTCTAGCCTGCTAGATGCTTCCATATCACCTGCTCCCTGTTTCTGTGCCTGCTGCCCTCTCATGCTTTTGCTCAAAATGTCCTGTCCTCCTGTTCTGTCCCTCTCTGCCCCTCCCTCCTGCAGCTGCCACACCTTCTCGCTCTGGTTAGCTCTGTTAAAAGTTTATTTCGTATGTGCAAATGGAATGTGTGACTGACATGGCCATGTGACTGTGTTTCTGACTGATTTTGAATGCTTGAGATTCTGTATTCCATATCTATTCCATTTATCTTACAAAAAAAAAGAAACCCACATGACCACGTGGTCAGTTGCCATATTTGGTAAGAGCAATCAACTGGTCAGGGGCCATCTTTACTGAGGGCGGCAAAAAAGTCACTTCCTGTCTGTGGCTCAAGCATTGGGCCATCTGTGTGTGTGGGAGGTCAGGAAAGCTCCGCCTTGCCACACATTGTTCTGTGAGGGCATTATGGAATCTACTTTTTAAAATGAACTACTTGTTTTAAATAAGATAAGCAATGAAAATTTTTTGGTCTGAGTTTATCAGATGTTACTGGACTGGACATTGTTAATATATATAGTGGAGTTTTTTGTCTGAATCTGTCAAATGTTAATGGACTAGACATCATTGATGTAATCTTGACTGTGTATATTGTATATACTTATTGGATATAGTTTTTCTTGTATTAGTTATAAGCTTTTTTAATTTTAGACAAAAAGAGAGGAAATGTGGTGGTATTGTGTTCCCCAAAATATTGTGTATGCTAATAAACTTATCTGGGGTCAAAGAACAGGACAGCCACAATATTAAACATGAGGTTAGGCAGTGGTAGCATACGCCTTTAATCCTAGCATTCCAGAGACAGAAATCCCTCTGAATCTCTGTGAGTTCAAGGCCACATTGGAAACGGCCAGGCACGGTGACACACGCCTTTAATCCCAGGGAGTGGTGGTAGAAAGCAGAAAGGTATATAAAGCGTGAGGACCAGAAACTAGCAGCATTTGCCCTGGAGAGGCCTTTGCCCTGGAGAAGCATGTGGCCTGGTTAAGCATTCAGGCTTCTAGCAGCAGTTCAGCTGAGACCCATTCTGGATGAGGGCTTGGGGCATCCAGTCTGAGGAAACAAGACCAGCTGAGGATCCAGCGAGGTGAGATAGCTGTGGCTTGTTCTGTCTCTCTGACCTTCCAGTGTTCACCCCAATACCTGGCTCAGGTCTGATTTTATTATTAAGACCATCTAAGACTCATGCTACAGGGGCAAGGACTGGAGCCTCTGGTCTCAGCCTGGCCTCACCTGGCGGTCCTTCGAGGCTGCTTAAGCACTGTGTGGGCAGGGCCCAGAGACCTATCCCCTCTCTCCCTCTCTCCTGGGCTTTCGGGCATCAGCGGTGGTCACATGCTGGCAATATGGCCAACTTATTTTATAGATTTAAAAAATAATAATAAAGCTTACTTTTCCTAAAGCTACTAGATCTCTTGACATAAATAAATGATTTAAATACTTCAAATTACTTTCCTCTTCTATGATATTGTTATATTAAGATTTTAAATTTTCAGATTTTAACATTAGTAGAGTTCTGATGCAATTTGGGTCACAAACTCAGGATTTTGGATTTTCTTTATTTTATTTTATTTTATAATTTAATTTAATTTTACATATCAGCCACGGATTCCCTTGTTCTCCCCTGCCTTCCCCTCAGCCCACCCCCCATTCCCATCTCCTCCAGGGCAAAGACTCCCCTGGGGATTGAGTTCAACTTGGTAGATTCAGTCCAGGCAGGTCCAGTCCCCTCCTCCCAGGCTGAGCCAAGTGTCCCTGTATAAGCCCCAGGTTCCAAACAGCCAGCACGTGCACTGAGGGCAGGTCCGGGTCCCACTGCCTGGGGGCCTCCCAAACAGATCAAGCTAATCAACTGTCTCACTTATCTCACAGAGGGCCTGATCCAGTTGGGGGCTCCTCGGCTATTGGTTCATAGTTCATGTGTTTCCATTCGTTTGGCTATTTGTCCCTGTGCTTTTTCCAACCTTGGTCTCAACAATTCTCGCTCATACAAACCCTCTTCTTTCTCGCCAATTGGACTCTTGGAGTTCCACCTGGGGCCTGGCTGTGGATCACTGTATCCAGTTCCCTCAGTCATTGGATGAGGTTTCTAGCATGACAATTAGGGTGTTTGGCCATCCTATCACCAGAGTAGGTCAGTTCGGGCTGTCTTTCGACCATTGCCAGTAGTCTATTGTGGGGGTATCTTTGTGGATTTTTGTGGACCTCTCTAGCACTTTGCTTCTTCCTATTCTCATGTGGTCTTCATTTATCATGGTCTCTTCAGAATAGATTTTTTTTTAATGCCGAATGCTGTTTGGCATTGAGGCATTGAGGGAGGGAAGAGGTCTTAATTACAGGCTTACAGCACAATGGGAGAACTCCGGAGGGCCGAAGTTCGCTACCGATATTTTACAATCTTGCATCTAAGCTGTTAACGTCCATTATGCAGGATACACAGACAAGGAACTTCCCTTAAGCCTTCAGGACGGTGGAACCCGGCAGGAAATTAGCATAGGGAGGATATCAAGGTCAAGGTCAGCATGCAAGGCAACAGTTACCCAAAACAGGGGCCAGGACCCTACAGGTCCCCCTTTTACTAAAAAATGAGCTTCTGACTTAGGTTGCGTGGGACGTCAGCAGGTCACCTTACCCGTCATGGAGACACCTGTCCAGGCCACACAGGCACTCTGTCTTAGGTTGGTGAGCGCCCTCCAGGCATTACCCGTCTCTGAATACTCATTATCATGCAGGCTCAATTGTGTGTGAGCTGCAGAGTTAACTGCTGCCAAAGATCTCAAAGTGGCACTGGGCTTGCAATCTGTGTGTTTGACACAGAAAAGACCAACAGAGGTCCTGTCCCAACTGTAGCCAGTAGGCTAAAGGCAACTGAGCCATTCCCTTCCTTAACAAGCCTTACTGCAAGTTGGAGTCCTTGTAAGATGGTATCCCAAAAGCCAATGGAACTTGAGTTTATAATTTTATAATTTTCAAAGCCAATCAAAATGTATGTAACTATTGAATTAAATTTATCATGCCCAATAGAAATGAAAGATTAACTAACTGTGGTAGCTTCTTTTGCTGCCAGGGTCTCCACTGTGCTAGCTGTAGTAAGCAATTATGAAATGGTAATCCCAGAAACAGTAGCAGCGGTGGCCACCACTGCTATAACAGCAACAATGGCAGCAGCAATGTCAAATTCTCTTCTGGAGCGTGTGGACATCCACTGGCATGGATACAACTCCAGGAACACGAACCGCTGAGGCCCATTTTTCTTGTTCCCAGCACGACTTAAGCTGGCAGCTCTGCAAAAGAACAACTAAGAACCATAAAGAAAAAACAGGCAGCTCATAAGGAGTATAACTAATGGTCTTATAATGGCTACATTCAGGCTCATACATTTTAAGGTATCTTCAAAGTGGGGGTTAAATGAATTTCAGGAGATCAATAAATGTTGCACAGAGCCACTCCTGAAAAGTAGGCACTACATCAGCTTGAGGAGGATTGTGAAAATGAAAAGGTTAAGCTGGCATGCTACTGTTAACACATGGAGGTCAGTGACCTTCAGGGTTATCCTTAATCTCCAAGGTGTCTGGATGACACGTTTTCAAACATATTTGAAAAAGCATTTATCATACATTACCTTCTGGAGAATCTAACCACATGGCTACAGTTCCTAGGCTTACATTAATGCTTGGCAAAGCTGGCCAAATTGGGCTCTCAATCCCCATTGGTATCAGAAGGGGAGAGTTTTTCATGAATGCCCAATAGGTCTCTGTCTTGTTGGGCTTCATCAGTAGCCACAGGGCGCACATAGTGCTCAGGAATCCAAAGAGGAACCTCACTGTCCTGAGGAAAGACATAAACAGAACCCCAGGCCCACACCAATACCAAATCGGGTCTTCTCCAAGTGCCAGTAGAAAGATCCTTCCATCACTCCAGAGGGTGATTTGCAACAGGAGCCCTCCAGCGCTTATCTGCAGCGGATACCCCAGCAGAATCCACCAATAAAAAATTTAAAATATATAAAACAAGGGAAGAATAGGATGTGGAGAGGAATGATGAGTCCCTGGTTCCCCCTTTTTTACTTTAGTAAAGTATGTTTGTTTGGTTTTTTTTTTAATAGTTCAAATTTTTCTTTTATTTTTTATTTTGTAAAATTAATTATTTATTTTTCTATTATCAGCTTGATACAGTATGTATTCTTATCTTAATAGTGAAATGTTTCATTGAGGCTTGCTCAGTAATTGAGTAATATCAAAACTTATAAGCCACAGTCGTCTTTGGGTCCCCCATGCTATATATATAGCCTCCATGGTTCTGTGGGTTGTAGTCTGATTGTTCTTTACTTTATATCTAGAATCCACCTATGAGTGATTGTCTTCCAAATATAAACTTATAGGTATGAGTTTAGTGCTGTTTTACAGATACCCATTACCTGCTTTTTATGTCCTTTTATAAAATAAAAATTCATATAAGCTTCAAAGGATCAAATGAAATCATAAAACTTAGATCCACTTCACAGAGGTCAAAAGAACTCCAGACAAATGAGTTTTCCTCACCTGTTTATTCCTGAGGATGGTATTTTTCTCTCCCCTCCCCAATTACTAAGACTATGGGTCTGAAAGTTTCAAATAAGTTCATAAATTTTCACTCTTGTCTCTAGTCTGAGCCTGTTTCAGAAGGCTTCCATCTGGCTGACTGACACATCCAGGCATGGGCTACTGACTTCAGCCTCTGAGTCATGGACTTACTGAAAGCTGATATGGACCAAGCCAACTGATATAAATGCTCCTTGTTCATAGCTGGATCAAATCAGTTGCTTCTGATTTATACCCTAAATTCCCTAAATGCCTAAATTCCCTCCTTACCTTTGACTAGCCTTTCAGCCTCCTGGGCTCTGACCATCTGTGCCCTATTTCAGCATGAAGCAGTTATGGAAGAGAATACAACATCCTGTGCTCCCTGCTCCCAAAACAGGCTAAAAGGCTAAGTTAAAGGTAAACACCCTGGCATAGGGAACAAAATTGCTACCTAATGCCCAGTGATACACCAGGAAAGTGGATCCAATATTGTCAGTTGATAGATTTATTAACTAAAATGGTTCTGCAATAAGACATTTGACCTTCTTTATGCAGAACCAAAGAGGTATTATATGACTTTAAGAAATTATTATTTCTATATAAATCATTCAGGATTATAATCTGGCTGTACTCAAAGATCAGAACTACGGGGCCTTAAAAATGATAATAGAAGCAGATATCACGGCCAATGGCTTAAAAGTGTCTCTCCTTGCTCAAGGTCTAGCCAGGCTTAGAAATGTAAGCCTCCTTGTCCTTGCCAAATTTATCTGTTCAGATTAACAAAAGTTAACTTAGAGATTTACACCTCTAGAGAATTTAAATAAATGATGACACATGTTTGATAAATAAGACATTTGATAAACAATATATATATATATGCTATGATGGAGTTTCTGGTTCCCCAAGAGGGTCCTTTTCTCAGAGGGTTCCTTTCTCAGAGTTGGGCCACACCCCAACTCACAAGCCCCTTTTCTCCTGGGGTCTTTCCCCTGTCACTCTTCTTTGCCTTCTCAGGAGACAGTAAGTCCTAGTCTTATGAAAGCTGCTAACATATTGGAGACTTAGAGAACACTTGTCAGTCATTCATACCTAATGGACAGACCGCCCTCAAATGCTCACAGATCTGCAGAATATGGCATTTAAATGTTTGATTAAAAAGCTTTTCAAGACAGAGGGACCTGCTGGCTCCTGGCAGCACCTCTATTTCCTCCAAAGAAGATGGATGGGTGCAGAAGAACCTCCACCTGGAACTTGCTCCAGGGTGGCAGCACCAGCCACTGAGATGGGCACAAAAGAACCTCAACTGTTGCCAGGGCCTTCTTCAGACCGTGGACAACAGGACTCTGGGACCCCATTGCTCATTTTTGCCTAGACAAGGTAGGCTGGTCCTTCCCACAAGTTCTACCCCACCACTATCGGATCTTCTGAGGCCTGGCAGCTGAAGACTGATGTTGCCCTGAGACCTCTGCCCTCGACAACCGTGGAGGACCCTGGGGTGGCTGTGTAGGTGGCCAGCAGTTAGTCTCTGTCACTCTCAATCGCTAACTCAGGTAAAATGTATCCTTCTCAGATCTCTGATGCCATCTGATAACCAGGCTTTGCTTCAGCTGCCTTCTCAGTTCTCTGTGTAAAGTTTGCAGCCTCATTCTCCTAGGGCTAATACTGCTCTCAGTATCTCCTGGAGAACTGGATAAAAAGAAACAGCTTTAAGATTTGTTTATATGAAGATAAGAAAGCTGTCTCACTTCTGTTCACTCACTTATCTTTCTCAGACCTGATGATGTTTGACAATTTTATCAGCTCTCCCCCAACTCCAAGGTTTCTGTGGACCTAAGCTTTTAGAGACAGGCTAGCATTGGAGAGGTTAGGGAAGCCTCCCTCTCCTTCACTTACCCAACCACTTCCATTCAGTAAATTTCCTCTAGTTATAGATTTAAAGATGTGTTTCATTGGGCTGAATCCAGGCCCTAAAAAAATGTTCATACCTTTTAACCCTGATGGGATTAAAGTTGTGCGCCACCACCGCCTGGATAGATGCTGATCTCAATCACTACAAATTTCTTAACTCCAGATGACCAGCATCAAGTATCCTAGCAAAGCAAAATTTTGCTTTAGTAGTTCTGGTATCTAGTTAATCACAGCTGATTTTTCAGCTCCAGGTAACCAGAACCACAGAATCTTAATTCAAAATAACAAATGGGCCTGACAGAGACTTTAAACTTCCCTCTGAAACTTCACAAGCCAAGCCTCCATCTTCTGCACTGCTCTCAACATTCTTATCTTCCAAGCTCCTAAAGAACATTCCACTGAGCTCCTAACACTCAATGGCTCTTCTAGCCACAATCTTCCCCAAAACATGGTCAGGTCAGTCACAGCAATACCACACTGTGCTGGTACCAATTTGTCTTAGGATTTTTTTTTTAACAATTAGTGATTTTTTTTTCTATTAAGAAATTTTTTTCATTCGTTTTACACACCAATCAAAGATCCCCCTCTTGAGGCAGAGCTCCAGAAGTCCAGTCAAAGAGAGAGAAGAGAGATTCTATGAGCAAGTGCATCAGGATCATGATGGGGAAACCTGCAGAGAGGACCAAACCAAACTAGTGGGAACTCATGAACGTTGTCTTAGGATTTTTATTGCTGTGACTAAACATCATGTCCAAAAAGCAAGTTAGGGAGGAAAGGGTTTATTTGGCTTACACTTCCACATTGTTGTTCATTATTGAAGGAAGTCAGGACAGGAACTCAGACAGGACAGGAACCTGGAGGCAGGAGCTGATGCAGAGGCCATGGAGGGGTGCTGCTTACTGGCTTGCTCAGCCTGCTTTCTTATAGAACCCAGGACCACCAGCTCAGGGATGGCACCACCCACAATGGGCTGGGCCCTCCCTCACTGATCACTAATTGAGAAATGCCTTACAGCTGGATCTCATGGAGGCATGTAGGGTTTTATTTGTTTGTTTGTTTGTTTGTTTGTTTGTTTGTTTACTCTTTGGGGGCCTGCCACCCAGCTCCCAAATAAATACACAGAGACTTTTTCTTACTTAGGAATGCCCAGCCTTAGCTTGGCTTGTTTCTAGCCAGCTTTTTTAACTTGAATTATCCCATTTTCTTTTAACTATGTTTTGCTTCTGAGCTTTTTATCTTTCTTTATTCTATGTATCTTTCTTTCCTTCTTACTCTGTGGCTGGCTGTATGGCTAGATAGCTGGCACCTGGTGTCCTCCTCTCCTCTTTTTCTTATTCCTCACTCTTCTCTCTGTCTTTTCTAGATTTCTCCTCCTATTTATTCTCTCTGCATGCCAGCCTTGACTATTTCTCTCTCCTGCCTAGCTATTGGCTATTCAACTCTTTATTAGATCAATCAGGTGTTCTAGGCAGGCAAAGTAATACAGCTTTACAGAGTTAAGCAAATGCAACATAAAAAACTGCAACACATCTTTGCATCATTAAACAAATATTCACAGCATAAATGAATGCAACACATCTTAAGCTAATATTCCACAACAGAGGCATTTCCTTAACTGAGGCTCCTTCCTCTCTGATGACTCTAGCTTGTGTCAAATTGATACACAAAACCAGCCAGCACACCACCCTTGTTTGTTAAGAGCGTGTCTCTTTTCCAGTATATTTTTGACACTCTGTCAAATATTAGGTGGCTATAGCTGTGGGGATCACTTTCTGGATCCTCAGTTCTATTCCATTGGTCTGCATGACTGTTTCTGTGCCAATACCATATAGCTTTTGTTACTATGGATCTCTCGCACAATCTGAGATTGGGGATTGTGATACCCTGAGTATTGCTCTTTCTGCTTAGGATTGCTTTGGAAACTTAAGGTCTTTTATGCTTCCATATGAATTGTATTTTGTGCATGTGTCTTTAACTCTATCAAAGACCCCATAGACAGATGTAATATTACCTAACAACAGAGATATCTTGCTGCCTGGACAGTCACCAAAGTTCCTCTGCTCTGTTGGGGCATCCATCTTTGGCCTACAGGCCTAGAATATCTGGCAGACTTTTCAGTGAAGCAGGAAATTTGAAGGACTGTCCTATCTTGCTTTAACAAAGTTTAGCAGTCACTTTCCTGTGGGTCCTGCATGTCCAGTTTATGTAGCATATTGTCAAGCAGTCAAGGCAAAAGCAATTTCTTGCCCAAATGGCTAACCTTACCACAATGAAAGCAAATTCCTGTGGAGTTTCTTTGATGTCCATCATACTTTTATGAAGTAAATTGGTGCTGCCAGGAGCAGATGTGTCTCATTGTCGTGAAAAACTTTAGGTTATTAAAAATCTTAAATGCTGTATTCTGTAGGTCTTTGAAGTGTTTGAAAATTGTCTATCTGTCTAAAATATACCTGCTTAACCTTAAAAACATACCTAATGTGACTACAAGTTTGATTATTATAGATTAACTGCTAATCTCATTTCTCAATTGTACATTGCATTTTTAAATGAACTGCATAAACACAATACACCAAACAAGAGTAGAAACAAACACAGCATAACAAAAACAACTTTAAATTTGCACCAATATATCAAAATCCATGTCAGTGCAAAATATCTGAGATTAATAGTTGTCTTTTTGCTGGGCGGCGGAGACGCACGCCTTTAATCCCAGCATTTGGGAGGCAGAGGCAGGCAGATCTCTGTGAGTTTGAGGCCAGCCTGGTCTACAGAGTGAGATCCAGGACAGACTCCAAAGCTATATAGAGAAACCCTGTCTGGAAAAAACAAAAAAAAAGTTGTCTTTTTATCCTATACTCTTATATTTTCCTAAATGATAACAAACATCTATAGCCCACCAAATAACCAAACACCACCCACACCCCAACTCTTGGGAATATAGGTGTCATGTTCTCCAGTCTGCTTCCTGTTGTCTGTGGGCAAAGCATCTTTTGGGGTCCCTGAGAAAATTGAGATAATGGTCAAGTCCTGGGAAGGCCAGTGGTAACCTTCATTGATAGATATCACCTGTCAAGTTTCATGAGCTCTCTGTTGATCAAACCTGATCCATATTAACCTGGAACGAATCTGAAGCCTACTGTTTCCCGTGGAAACAAAAGCAAAACCTCTTCTCCAAAGCATTTTTGACTTCCATTTGACAAATACATTTTTTTTACTTCCATTTTAAAGTTAAGACATTCTTAAAATACCTAGGCCAGTTTATGTCAGCAGTCCTTTCAATCCCATGTCTCTTAGCAGCTGTCCTTTGTTTATCAACAACCACAAAATTAAAAATCAACACAATAACATACAGGATCCAGACTCCCTGTGTACTTCCCGTCTTTCATGGCTTTTTATTTCATATTATTTTTACTCTCTCTTTAAAGACATTATTATTTTTAAACTATTTACTTCTTTCTATGACTGTCTATACCCATTTTCTTTTCTTTCCTAAGCCTCCACCATTGTTAAGCACACTGGAACCTGTTTAGAGTTTGTTTTTTCCCCCCATCTGAACCTCTTTTATTTCATATCTCTTGTCTTTTTTTGACCACTTGAGCAAACTTTAAACTGCTAAGCTACAGCTGGGTCCTCCACCTGGATCTATCAGCTGGCTCTACCTGCTTCTGGGGTCATGAGAGCCAAGCCTGAAGCTTGAGGCCTGATTTGAGGTGTGTTTGACCAGAAATTGCATTCATACCCCCAGCTATGGAATGCCAGTGCCCTGCACTATGGCAGGCAGGCAGTTTTTAACTTAGTTTTTTGTTTCTATTTAATGTGAAAAAGGCTGTTTAAGTACTCTGATGTCAGCAGAGTTTCTTAAAGGAGTTGTGTCCTTTTTTTCAGGTTTCTCAGGCTCTAGGTGGATATCCAAGAGCCTCACATTGGTATGCCAAAATGTAGTTGTTTGTTTACTCTTTTGCTCTTTGGGGGCCTGCCACCCAGCTCCCGAATAATCACACATGGAGACTTTTTCTTAGTTATAAATACCCGGCCTTAACTTGGCTTGTTTCTAGTCAGCTTTTCTTAACTTAAATAATCCCATCTATCTTTGACCTCTGGGTTTTTTATCTTTCTCTATTCTCTATATCTTTCTCTCTTTCTTACTCTGTTGCTGGTTGTGTAGCTGGGTGGCTGGCCCCTGATGTCCTCCTCTCCTTCTTTTCTCACTCCTTAATCTCTCTTTCCCAAATTTCTCCTCCTATTTATTCTCTCTGCCTGCCAGCCCTGCCTATCCTTTCCCCTGCCTTGCTATTGGCCATGCAGCTCTTTATTAGACCAATCAAGTATTTTAGGCAGGCAAAGTAATGGTTTCACAGAGTTAACAAATGCAGCATAAAAGAATGAAACACATCTTTGCATCATTAAACAAATATTCCACAGCATAAACCAATGTAACACACCTTAAGATATATTCCACAACATGACCTTGAGTTTCTGACCCTCCTGCCACCACCTCCTGAATGTGGAGATTACTGGCATGACCATCATGCTCTGTTTATGCAGACCTGGGGATCAAACTGTGCTTGGTGCCTGTTAGGGGAGCACTGTACCAGCTGAGCCAAGTCTCTAGCCCAAGGCACTGAATTTTGTTTGCAATTTTGTGTCCTGTTACTTTGCTAAAACAGTTTGTCAGTCTAAGAGCATTTGGTAGACTATTTAGGGTCTTTTAAATATAGGACCATACCATCTAGAAATAGGGGTAATTTGACTTTTCCTTTTCTATTTGTATCCTTTATAGATTTTGTTTTCTGCTTTTATCTTTTTCTTTTTTTGTGAAGACTTTAGGTTGCATTGAACAAGGGCATAAAGAACAGACACAGTTGTTCCTGGTTTTAGAGGCATGCTATTTTCTCCTATTCAGGTTGATGTTGAGCATAGGTTTGTCATGTATAGCGCTTATTACAGTCAGGAATATTTCTTCCCTTCCCACTTTCTTCACGGCATCTTGAATGATGTAGAGAAGCTCAACTGTCCCAGCCAGCGGGATCTTCAGCAGAGACCCTAGAAGGGGGAATGGGGAATGAAAGGGACAAGAGACACAAAGAATTGACAGCAAGACAGTATTCTGATCAAGCTGCAAAATTTGTTTTTCTCAGGTGGGTTTTATAGTATGCAGACCAGGAAACTTTCTTTGGGAAAAGATCAGGGGACTGTTGAGTTGCCAAGCAACCCAACCAAGCAACCCAACCACAAAACATTGTTACTAATGGTCACTGCAGCAGAAAGATAAGGAAATGTTAAGTTATTTTCTAATAACTCAGGACTTGTCCAGGCATGTCAAAAGTTTCTGGTTAGTGGCTCAATACTGGACAACAGAAACTTAACTCAGGCAGGCAATATGGCATGGCTCTTACAATTGTCCTCATCACTCAACTTTGCCAAGGGCCTTTTCATCATCTCTTACAATGCTCAAGTGAGTTCTCTCCTTAAGACTATGTGCTGTATTACATTTATTGATTTTTTTTTTGAGACAGGGTCTCACTGTGTAACCCTGACTGATCTGGAACTTATGACATAGACCAGACAGACCCCAACTCATAGAGATCCACCTGCTTCTGCTTCTTGAGTTCTGGGATTAAAGGTGCTCTGAGAGGAAGCTGATGCAGCGATTAGGAGACAAAGCCATACTGTTGGCCTCCTAAAGGTTCATATCCAGTAGGACGGGGATGTTGATCCAGTGTAAGCCCAGTAGATATAAAACGACAGCTAAGGGCTGGGAAGATTGCTCCGTGGGTGAAATGCATGCTGGGCAAGCCTGAAGTTCTTGAGTTTGGATCCCCACACCAGTGCAAAATCAGGGTTCAGCGGCATGTGTCTGTAACCTCGGTCCCAAGGGCAGGTGAGGGCAACAGCAGATTCCACAGACGCACTGGCTAGCAAGTCGAGCTGAAACAGTGAGCTCCAGGTTCAGTGAGAGAGATGACTCAAAAAATAAGATGGAGAACAATAGAGGAAGACTCTGGTCATGGATCTTTGGTCTCTATATGGACACAAATGAGGCATGCATGCATACAAACACGCACACATGCATTCACTGCACCCCAAACAAACAACATACAGTCATAGTGTACATACACCTTGTACTCTGAGCTAGTCTGAGAGTCAGGGAAAGGAACTTCAAAAAAGTGGCCATTTACCTGAGAAAGGGACTATTCTGTGATGTCTGGTGGCACAGGCCAGTCTGGGCAACAGTGAGAACTTGCTTAACAGTAAAGACAGACGCAGTTCAATGATGGAGTGCCTCCCATGAAGCTCCAAGTTCAGCCTCAGCACCACAATAAAAAGGGAGGGAAGGAGGGAGGGAGGGGAGGCTGGAGGGAGGGTGGGAGGGAGTGAGGCAGTGGCCCAGGCTGGGCTGTGCCACCAGACATCACAGAATAGTCCCTTTC